>PVJL010001270.1:0-132753 GCA_004026885.1 Lyroderma lyra | reverse complement strand
GCTTTAGTTGTTGTAAAAATAAGAAAAAAAAAGCAAGTGACATTTGTTAGTTTAATATGAATAGGAAGACAATAGAAATTGGATCATTATGTGTCTCTGTGTCCATTTTTCAAGTGGGGTACAGAATAGATGGGTGTTAGTTACAGAGTTAAAACTCCTACTACTTTTACTGCTCATTATAGAGTCTATTTTAGGAATGACAACCTAATGATAGGCTGTGGACAATTAGAGCTCTTTTGCTTTGATTGATTAGAGAGAGCTGGTTGAAAGTCTTAGTCTTTGGTGTCCACTTCTAAAGATGTTATATAGACACCACCTGCTTCACAAGGCCACTCTGTTTGCTGCCCAACCGCAGTGGGTGTTCAGTCATGCAATACATATAAATGGTATCTCTTCAGACTGCCCCTGTGGCAACCCACATCTGAAACTGTAAATGTGTGTCAAAGACAAAAATCTCCATTAACCAGAAATGAAGTCCGTGGTCAATATGTATTTTCTTTTTCCTTTTTTTTTTTTTTTAGTCTAAAGGAAGTTCTGAACAGAATATCAACCAAGATTACATCACAAAAACTTTAAATGTATTTACACAGTGAATAAATTACATAGATAAACTTTGAATATGTTTCTGATGTGCAACAGGTTTACATGCACACATCTAACACTTGACAGCATTAAGTTGAAGGAGAAAACTTAAGAACGGCCCTTCACATAAATATTACAAATAAAGTATGACATTTCTTAAGAAACAAAGTGATAACTCATATTTTACCTTTATGATTCTACATCTGTCTATCCAAATGGATATTAAAATATGCATGCATGACAGGTGAAAAGACTTGGAATTTATGATGTGAATGTCTTTAACTTTTTTCTACAAAATGGCAAAGTTGGTTAAAATTAACACTCATCCTTCTGTAGTATAAATATGCTCATAAAAGCAACTTTCTAGTAAAAAGCAGCCAAGATCCTTTAAAAAAGGTCTATCTGGACCATTTTTGGTGGGACGGTCCTAATCACAGACCCCTGTAAAGAGATCTAGGGCTTTAAGCAACAGTAGCCTAGCAACATAAGAAAGGTACTTCATAGCAGCTCCTTTAGGTATAGTAATTGTATTCAAATTACAGTGTACATTAAATTCTCCATTTACAATTCCCTTTTCACACATATACAGGCTGTCAGCTTTTGACCGTCTTTCAGTTTTCAATGGCCAGCTTCATTCTGCCTGTCCCTTCCTCATAGCCCACCAAAAAAAAAAAAAAAAAAAAAAAAGAATGTACAAGTTTTATAATATAAAAAAACATTGCACTCTTGCCAATCTAAAGTTGTTTCTAGAAAGGAAGTTATGGTTCAGTGTAGTCGGCTTTGGTATGCAATGGAAGTCACTTCAGTAGTGAGTTGCATTTGCTCAGTAAAATGATAACATTTGTGCTACATAGCATGACGAATGCAGTCTGCCCCAGAATGTCCTATGCTACCTTGGTTCTTACAGTATTGCGTTGGAAGTTCTGTCATCATTTTTACAAAAAATCCAACAGGTAACAAGAGGGAGAACAGTCTGACCAAGCCTTCCGAAGGCTGAAAAGATACTGAATGACGTCACCCCAGCATGGCAGCACTCCCAGCCTGGAAACCATGGGGGACGGGGGGCTCCTGTCAGAGACTAGTGCCAGAAACACTGGAGTCTGGGAGAAAAGCAGTGAGGACTCGGTAGCTCTGCGCCCTGCGAATCATGTCCCGGATCTCCATGTTGAGCTCCATCAGCTTGGTGCAGATTTCAGTCAGGCTCTGGTTCGACCCCACCAGTGCATAAGTACCCGTTTGTCCCAGAGTCTGATGACGGAAATAAATATTCAGTAGTGTCTGGACCTCATCGTCAGAACTGCTTCCGAAGATGTCATTGGGCCACAGACTTCTGCAGTCAGAAAAGAAGAGCACAGATTAGAGGCCCTATTGGTCACAAGGAGTAGCGGTTCTAAGTCTTTGTTATGATATTTTTATTTCATCCCTCCCCTCCCCCTCCCCCTCCCCCGGCAACCATCAGCTTGTCCTCTATATCTATGGGTCTGTTTTTGTTTTGCTTACGCATTTGTTTTAGATTCCACATGGAAATGAAATCAGATGGAATTTGCTTTACTGTCTGACTTCTTTCATGTAGCATAATATCCTGTAGGTCCATCCATGTTGTTTTAAATGGCAAGATTTCATTATTTTTTTCTTGCTGATTAATATTCCTGTGTGTGTGTGTGTGTGTGTGTGTGTGTGTGTGTGTGTCTCACATCTTTGTTAGCCATTCATCTATTGATGAACACCCAGGTAGCTTCCATATCTTGCCTATTGTAAATAATACTGCAGTGAACACAGGGTGCATCTATCTTCTTGAAGTAGTGTTTTGGATTTCTCTGGATGAATAACCAGAAGTGGAATTACTGAGTCATAAGGTAGGTAGTTCTATTTTAATTTTTTGGAGGAATCTCCCTACGGTTTTCCATAGTGGGTACACCAATTTAAAATCTCACCAATAGTGCAGAAAATTCCCTTTTCTCCACATTTTTGTCATCACTTGTTATTTGCTGGTTTTTTTGATGATAGGCCATTCTGACAGGTGTGAGGTGATCTCATTTGAATTTACATTTCCCTGATGATTAGTGATGTTGAGCATTTTCCCATATGTCTGTTGGTCATCTGTATGTCCTCTTTAGAGACATGTCTATCCAGGTCCTGTGCCCATTTTTAAATTTGTTTGTTTCTTTGGTGTTATATGTGTTCTTTATATATTTTGGATATTAACCCCTTACTGGATGTGTCATTTGCAAATATCTTCTTCCAGTCTGTAGATTGTCTTTCATTTTTTTAGATAGTTTCCTTTGCTGTGCAGAGCTTTTTAGTTTGATGTAGTCCCATTTGTTTATTTTTCCTTTTGTAACCCTTGCCCATGAAGACATATCTAGGAAATTATTGATAAGACCGATGTCAAGGAGTTTCTGGCCTATGTTTTCTTCTAAGAGTTTTGTGGTTTCAGGTCTTACAAAAATAAATTCAAAATAGATTAAAGACTTAAATGTAAATGGTATAAGAGGGTGGTCCCGTTTGATTCTTTTGCATGTATCTGTCCAGTTTTCTCAACATCACTTTCTGAAGAGACTGTCTTTACCTCAATATATATTCTTGCCTCCTTTGTCATAGATTAACTGACTATATAGGTGTGGGTTTATTTCTGGGTTCTCTCTTCTATTATGTTGATTTATCTGTTTTTATGCCAGTATCGTACTGTTTTGATTATTGTAATTTTATAGTATAATTTTAAATTAGGGAGTGTGATATGTCATATTTTGTTCTTTCTCAAGGTTTCTCTAGCTATTTAGGGTCTTTTGAGGTTCTCTATAAATTTTAGGATCAATTATTTTAGTTCTGAGGAGATCGCTATTGCCATTTTGTAGGAATTTCATTGAATCTGTATATTGATTTAGGTAGTAAGGGCATTTTAGTGGTATTAACCTTTCTAATCCATTAGCACCATATATCCTTCCACTTATTAGTATCCTCTTCAGTTTCTTCAATGTCTTAGAGTTTTCAGGGTTCAGGTTTTCAACTGCTTTGGTTAAATTTACTCCTAAATATTTTATGCCTTTTGATGCAACTATAAATGGGATTGTTGTCTTAATTTCCCCTTTTGATCATTCATTATTGGTGTATAGAAATGCAACATTTCTTTTTTAGTAAATGTGCTGCTGAAGTGAGCACAACAGCTTTCTGTGTATTGATTTTGTATCCCGAAAATTATTGAATTCATTTATCAGTTATGATAGTTTTTTAAGTGGAGTCTTTAGGGTTTTCTATATGTATAGTATCATGTCATCAGCAAAGAGTGAGCTGCACATCTTCCTTTCCAATTTTAATATCTTTTGTTTCTTTTTCTTATCTGATTAGGGTGATTACTAGGACTTGGAATACCATAGTGAATAGAAGTGGTGAGACTGCGCATGTTGACTTGTTTCTGATCTTAGAGGAAAGGTTTTCAGCTGTCACCATTGAGTATGATATTAGCTGTGGATGTGCTTTTATTATACTGAGGTATGTCTCTCTGTACCCACTTTGTTGACAGTTTCTATCATAAAAAGATGTTGAATTTTGTCAAGTGCTTTTTCTGATAGGATCATATGATTTTTATCCTTCATTTTTTAATGTGATGTACTACATTGATTGATTTATGGATGTTGAACCATCCTTGCAACCCTGGGATAAACCTCACTTGGGCATAGTATATAACCATTTTAATGTATTGTTGAATCTGGTTTGCTAATATTTTATTGAGAAATGTTGCATGAGGGTTCATTGAGAATATTGCCCTGTAATTTTGTTTGTTTTTTGTAATGTCTGTCCAGTTTTTGTATGCTGGCCTTGTAGAATGAATTTGGAAGAGTTCTACCTCTTTAATTTTGGAAATAGTTTAAGAAGGATAGGTATTACTTCTTCTTTAAGTGTTTGGTAGAATTCTAGACTTTTATTTATTGGGAGTGTTTTGATTATTGTTTCAGTTTCATCGCTAGTAATTGGTCTGTTTAGATTTCTGTGTTCTTGGCTCAGTCTTGGAAAGTTACTTGCTTCTAGAAATCCAATTTTTACAAATTGTTGAATTTGTTGGCCTATAATTGTTCTTAGCATTCTTTGATTGTATTTCTGTGGTGTTGGTTGTAACTTCTCTTTCACTTATGACTTACTTTGACTTTGTATCTTTTTTCTTGATAAGTCTGGCTAGAGGTTTGTGAATTTTATTTATCCTTTCAAAGAACCAGCTCTTAGTTTCACTGATCTTTTCTATTGCTTTGAAAATTTCTATTTCCTTTTATTTGCATTTTGGATATTGCTTGTTCTTCTTTCTCTACTTCCTTTAATTATAGAGTTAGATGTTTTACTTGAGGTTGGCCTGTATAAGCTACAGTCTTCCTTCTTAGAACTGTTTCTGCCACAGCTCATTGATTTTGAAAAGCTGTGTTTCCATTTTCATTTGTCTCAATCTTTAATCAGTTTGTTTGGTAGCATGTTGATTAATTGCCATGTATTTTTATGTTTTCTAGTTTCATGCCATTGTGGATAGAAAATATACTTGATGTAATTTCAATCTTCTTGAAGTTACTGAGGCTTTTCTCGTGGCCTACTTCGTGATCTATCCCAGAGATTGTTCTGTGTGCACATGAAAAAAATGTATATTCTGCAATGTTGGGATGAAATGTTTTATAAATGTCTGTGAAGTCCCTCAGCTTCTCTATATGGTCTCTCTCTCTTGTTTGTTGTATAGAAACTGTTCTGTTAGCCCTCAGTTATCTCTCAGGAGGAATTGCTCTAAATAGAGGTGTGCATTCAGTGTCTTTTGGGGAGGGGTCAGCTCAGCATCCTCCTATGCCACCATCGTGGACCTGCCTTCCATACTTTCTCTTTTTGATATCACACAAGGACCGTCCAGAAAGTACCCAGGTGTGTGAAATGAAAAACAGAGTCATTTATGGCTGGATATTTTTCAGCCAACCCTTGTATTTTACATCCTTCTGTTGGGTGGATCTCCTAACTACTTATTGTAGTTTGAGTTGAGTATGATATTTTTGTCTCTTAACCTTCATAGTAGCTTTTTAAATGTCTGATTTACTTTATTAGTTTAATATTTGGCTTTACCTGTGATATTTTTTCCTTTCTCATATTTTTTTATTTCTGGTTATGGTCTTTCTTTTTCCTACGTAAAAAAGATCCTTTAATATTTCTTGCAAAGCTGTTTTCCTGGTGATTAACTCCTTTACTTGTCCTAGAAACTTTTTCAATTCTGAATGATAACCTTTTGGGCAAATTATCCGATATTGTAGGTTCCTTTCTTTCAGCATTGTAAAGATGCCCTACCATTTCCTCCTGGCTTATAAAGTTGCTGCTGAGAACTCAGCTGATAGCCTTGCTGGGGTTTCCATTGTATATAACTCATTGTTTTTCTCGTTGCTTTCAAGGTTGTCTCTTCAACTTTTGCCATTTTAATTACAGTGTCTTGGTGTGGGCCTCTTTGGGTTCATCTTATTTGCAAGTCTCTTCACTTCTTGGGCCTGGATGTCTGTTTCCTTTCACAGGTTAGGAATGTTTATAGTCATTATTTCTTCAAAGGAAGTATCTGTTCAGTTCTCTCATTCATGTAATCCCTGTAATATGAATACTTGTGTGCTTGATTTTGGCTTAGAGGTTCCTTATATTATCCTCATTTTTAAAATTCTTTTTTTCTTTTTGCTGCTCTGATTGATTTGTACCAGTCTGTGTTCTAGGTCACTGATTCATTCTTCTGTATAAGTTAATCTGCTAGATTTCTTCTAGTGTACTTGTCATTTCAGTTATTGCATTCTTTAGCTCTACTTGGCTCTTTATTTTACTTTCTCTTACTGAAGTATAAGTTTCTATATTCCATTCTTAAGTTTGGTGAGCATCCTTCTGACTGTTTATCTCCATCTTCTTAGATTTTTTTTCATTCTGTTTGACTTTATTTTATATGAATTAATGAAAATAGCTTTCTCTCCCAGGCTTGAAAAAGTGACTTTGTGTAAAAGTGACCCATATGTGGGCTGTGTGTGCTAGGTTGTTTTGGAAGGCCAGGTAGAGCCCAATGGGGTGTTGGGCTGCCAAGGAGAGTGTCTCCTGGCAGGGAGGCCAGGTGCATGGGATACTAATGCTTATTGACCTTACCTTCTCCTTTTGTTCAGGGCTGAAATGGGCTCAGGTGATGTGCTTGGGAATGCACTGTAATGATCTTGCAGGTCGGCCAGAGTACCCGCTGTGGAGATGGAGGGGGCTCACCAATGGCACTCACTGGCACCTCCAATCCCAGAGGGCTCTCTGTTTCCTACTCTTCTGTATTTGGTCACTTTATCTTGCTTTTTGTTCAGAAGCTGTTCAATCAGACCTCAGTTGTCATTGTTCCATATACAGTGAATGTTTCAGAGTGGTTGGGGGCACGAGTTCAGCATCATTCTATGCTGCTGCCATCTTGGGCATCTTGTTGAGGTATACTTTGAAGTGTGTCAGAATGTTAGGGATGGCAAATGACCAGGACCAACATCAATATTTCAAATATAAGTTCTGAAATCTGATGTTTCTGGCCTTGGAATGGTAAAGATCTGGGAAGGAGGTATATAAAGTACCGAGGGGCTCTTTCTGTAGTGGTTTAGTCCCCAGCCATGACAAAGTAACTATTAGGCATGCATGTCTTTTAACCAGCTTTAAAAGAAATAGAAATACCTGCATTCCCTGATTTGCCGTAAAGCCTTGCCAAGTTCGTTGTTCTTCAGGCATTCCAGCATGGACTGGATGGCTGCTTCCGTGGATGTGAAGGTTGGCTCAGACCACGCCCCCTCTACATAAAGAGGGTCAGCTGCAATGGCTGCCATGGCTTCCTTCAGGTTTTTCTTCAAGTCACTCAGTTCCCTGGACATATTTAGCAGCTGTTAAAAAAATTATTTTTACTGAATTTAGTTGAAGGCTGGATTTTTACTTCCTCAGTGGAAAAAAATCAATTATATGAGGTCTTGTTCAACATAAGCTTAATACTTTGGTAAACTAAAATAGGACCAATCAAACGGCTACATGGTAGGTGGTTATGGGGTTGTATGCACTGAATAGTTTATATGTCAACAGCTGGGATGCTCTCCTTATAGAAAAGGTTAAGACTTCCTTTAAAATGTTTGCTGTTTGAGCATAAGGACATTCACAGAGGTAAAATGCATGAGAGAGTTGGGTAGTGTTGGGTTCAAATGCCAATTCTGCAGTACTGTGGAGTCACAGTCAAGTAAATAGACTGTCTCAGTTTTTTCACCTATGAGGTTGAAGGTACACAGGGTAATTTTAAAGACGAAATAAGATAGTGGATGTAAAGTAATAAGTTTAGCATATAAGTGCTCAATAAAAGTAATCAACATTGACTCTGAAAAATAAAATTTTCTCACTATTTCTATGCCATGGAAAGAGATTAAAGACATAATTTTAAGGAAGAGGAGAAAAAAATCTCAATGTAATCTTACTTGTAGTACTCAGAGGTAAAAGATACTTTCCCTAAAAATTGCTGAAACCAAAGTGTTAAGATGTAAACCTACAGCACTCAGTGCCCACAAAGCATCCTAGGGAAGACAACTGTTTTGCAATCTGATCTGAAGAGCATTAAAAAAATTTTTATGTGAATTTAAGGGTTTTCCCTCCTTTAAAATACAAATTGATGATGCCTTGTTTCTTTGGAAAGTTGATTTGCCCAACATTTTTACATTTCTTCATTCTCAACTTGCTCATTTTACAAGTTATAGAACCAAAGCCCTTAAGGACTATTTGTTTCCACACAGATGCCTGTTAGATACAAATACCTATTCCAGAGCTAGGTTTAAATTTTACTGAGGTAATCCATTTAAATAAGATATTAGAATATCATATGTGTATAAGTTTTTAAGTTTGAAAGTGAATTTCTCCTTTGTTTAAAATTTATCCAGATTTAAAATAAGGAGAAATTCACTTTACATTTATAAGATTTAAAATAATTATATAACATATATACATATTTTTCATATTACGTGGCTGGATACTTTCCAGACAGCCCTCGTATACTTACACAGTACGTAACATATAATTTACTATCCTAAAGCGAAACTTGAACTACCTTTTTAATATGGAAAAACACATGTGAGGTGCCTTTGCATGGCCTCTGTTTTTTGAGCCAAGATGGACTCTAAGGATCCTGTTACTACTCGCCGGAAGAGTAGGGAGTGTAAGCTTTATCGTGGCAACAGGGCACATGACACACCAGCTGTCTTCTCTTTTACCTGATAATTTGTAATTCTATGGAGGAAAGCTGGTTTGTGAAGAGCTCTCACAAGATGTCTGGCTCATACCTCCCTTGAAACTGGCATTTGAAAGTATACTTAAAAACGACAGTCATTTCCCTTTTTTCAGACATTGATAAATATGGTTAACAGGGTTGTCCTTTGTGTGCCCTCCTCGGCCGGAGGTCTCCTGGGCTTCGTCCTCAGCCAGCTGCTCTAGGTGGGATGGCTTCTGGACTCCCAGCTGAGCCCCGACAACGACGATGTCTATGCCTTAGGTTCAGATCTCTCTTCTGACCTTAGATCCTCATGTTTAACTGCCTGTAAGATGTCGTTAAGTGGGCGGACTCAGGCAGAAGGCTTGCCTGGCTGGAGGGACAGTCGCCCCAGGCCTTTTACACTGCAGTCTTGCCTGTCACCTAGTTCATCTGACATGGAAATCGAGCACCTCACTCGGCTCTTCGCTCTTCCTCATCTGCTCCCCCAGGATCTCTTAGATTCCTGACGTCCTCTCCGTATCTAGCACCTCTGTCCTCGTTCAAACTCTCCTGACTCATCTGAGCTGTGTCAGCAGCCTCTCGCTGGGTCCCCTGTCTCCAGTCTAGTTGTCATCAACCCCACCCTCCACATCTCTGCCGTGAGATCTAACCAAAACACTGCAGGCATGGCCTCTTCCATGACCTCCTCCTCTGCCTTGCTCCCTCCCTCCTTTGCGGTTTGCATTCTGTACTCCAGCAGCACTAACCCGCTGGTGCTTGCAGCTCCTTCCTCCTCACCACGGCGTTTCCCACTGGAGCTCGCTCTCCTCCTCCACTTTCTCTAACTCAGGCTGGTCCCTGAAGAATCAGCTCAGGTGGGATTGCTCCAGAAAGTGATTGTTTCGTGCTCTGGGCTTCCCTCATGTCCTCTGTACACCACCCCACTTCACTTACTACTCAGCGGTGTTTCTTCACTTCTAGGAAAATCTTGGCTCACGGGGAAGCCATAGCTTAAATTATTTTACTTTCTACTTTTAAAAGTATTAAAGGCAAAGGAGGGTAGGGTAGAGAATCTAAGGAGAGACTGAAGCAGCATGTAGAGATTTCCTTCTTATCTCAACATAAGAGCAAGTAAAGTAAAGCTAAATATAAAGTTCCTGTGTTCCATAATGCAGGAACTTTACAATCAAGGACGCCCAGGGCCAGAATGAGGGTGGGCTGAGTGTGGCCTCAGTGTAGCACTTAGGGTGGTGCTCAGCCTTAGGGTCCTCCGGCTGGTGCCTAGGCCCTGGTCCTGGCACTGCCAAATGTAAGACATCTTTAAGACCTTGAGCAAAACAGTTATGTGGGGATAACGTGGCTTGGACAGTTATGGATGGGGAAGTAGGAGCGGCAGGCCGGGGAGAACCAAAGGTGATCGTGGCAGAGCTCGGGGCTGGGAGGTGTGTGGGCTCACCTCTGGCATGGCACTGACTTCGTTCACCTGGCCGATGAGCTTACAGTAGGACTGAAAGAGCAGCAGCAGCTGGAAGTGTAGCTTATATAATCTCTGACACAGTTCCAATTGCTAAAGAGAGAATTTGCATGGGAAGAAATTTGTTATTAAGCACCAGTTTTGTACAACAGTGAAATCTCTGTGGAGACAAATTTTTTTTTTTTTTTAAATCAAGGAACCATAACTAGCTGTTATTATTCCAGAGAAAACAGAACAAGATCCAGTCAATAAATACCAGTGAGAGATTAACAGTATAACATGGAATAGCTCCTGGAAGATGACTAATTAGAGTGGTGTAGTAGCTATAAAGGGACTGAGTGGGTCACTCAATTTCCATTATATTTGCTACAAATTATAGCTGTGGTGGTTTTAATTTTTCTAAGCTATAAATTGTTTTCAAAAACAATTTTTTTTTATTAAAAGTGTATTTGAAAGGCAAAACATTAAGTCATTCTAGGTGTTAAAGGTGTAACTTCAGCAGACACTTGGGAGAGCAGGTGACAGTCCTGGCTGTGTTTAGGGTACAGACATTCCTCCTGAAGTCTGTATAAACACAGCAAGCACCCGACCCTCTAGGCACCGTGGCAGTTTTACTGATGATGCTTCTGCTCAGTGCTCAATAAATAGTTGTTGAATTAAAGAGGCCGAAAAATGTGCTTACAAAAAGGAGAAAGTATGAAAATATTTCAAAACCTACTGTGGAAAGAACATTAAAAAGTGGTCACACAAAATGGCCCCTAAGCCCTAGCAGTGCCTCTGGAATTTGACATGTTTTCGTTAAACGGCTTCTGTCTCCTAGGAGGAGAAATAAATTATGAGCAGTTCCAACAGCATGGACCGTCCTACTTTTTGAGCTGTATGTGCTCCTACCAGCCTCTAAGCGGTGCCTGTTTCATTCCCAGAAAGCGGGTGGCTGGGATTCTGAGACAGGAAGCGAGTAGCCTTCACGTGAGAATGTTAGGGTTCAGCAGTCGTCAGTGAAAAGGGGTTAAATGTGTGGCTTCAAAGTCCACTGTTCAGTTTTTGAATGTGGTTACGTGAGCATAAACAGGCCCCCCCCCCCTTTTTTTTGATGGACTGAAAAGAACTCAGCTCAGAATTGAGAGCTTCTGTGGTGACTGAAAATTGTCCCTTCAACATCAGTTTAAGGAGGGAAATGCCAAGAATTTAAATTTAGGTTTGACTAGGAATATTCTATTAATAAACATTTGGTTTTAATTTTAATTTTTCAGAGTTACTAAAGTTCATACTAAGACTATGCTAATCAAGATTTTTTTCCTCCTTTTTACGTTTTCCTTGTCCCTGGGTGTGTGTGGGGGGGGAATTCTATGTAGGTTTATCCAATTTCCCAATGCTGGTAACCATCCTAAGTTTAAGGAAGTAAGTACACTCACTACTTAACTCAAACTAGATCTTTGGTTGTTTCAGTATAAATCTGGTTCAAAGGATAACAGCCAGAGACTTGTAGGTAAATAATAAGCATTATTTAAAAAATAACATTACCTTCAAGACTTAGGGTGAACTCTAGCAATGAAAACTAACTTTCCTGAGTGTCAGGTAACGGTAGTTACTACTCGAAATAGTCCACTGATAGTATGAGAGTTCATAGCAACGTAGGTTTCTAATTTGGGGCGAAAGCAGCCCAGAATGCTACTAACAAATGGCATGTTTCAGTCTACATATAAAATAAAATGAAAGGAAAAAGGGGAAACATGCTAAGAGATACAACAGTAACAGTAAAAATAAGATTTGTTATGGGTCCATGCCTCCAATGGACAGAGAGTATGAAAGAAAGTTAACTTACTGCCAGAGATTCCATTTGCTACACAGCAAGCATGGCACAGGAAACAGGAAAGGAAAGAGAGTACAGGGTCAGTGTCTGCATGCAACGGAAAGCGCGGCCCTCTTCCACCAGCAGCACGGCCAGCAGTGTTAGATGCTTGCCCAAACCTGACGAATGGGTGCAAACGTGGTACCCATTCAACATGCACAGCGGCCCAGTTAACACCAAGCTCTAGTGGGAAATGTGTTGAAAACTAAAATTCGTACTCTTTTAGAATCTCTGGTTAGTTGGTTTAGATTTTGTCAGTCTTGGAGACCAGAAGTCAAAACTTTCACTGCTTGAAGATTTTGGTGTTTAAATGTGAATAATATGTGCACATAGAACTGTAAGACAAACTGAATAATGTTCATAACTATAGCCCCAAACAAATTATACTATTGCTAAGTGTCAGTTAAGACAGAGTCTTTCATGTTTGGCTTCATATCTACTAAGCTATAACTATCCAATTAACGTAGAATATAATGAACAATCTCAGTGCCTTCCACATTGAGAATATTTTATAGGACTGCTAGATCTTGTCATTTCAAAGGACTAAACATTGTCTAATCCTAAACAAGTATGAGATATGAGAAATAATTTTCTTGCATTTTTAAGATAATTTTTTCCCAG
Source organism: Lyroderma lyra (assembly GCA_004026885.1). Taxonomy (NCBI): domain Eukaryota; kingdom Metazoa; phylum Chordata; class Mammalia; order Chiroptera; family Megadermatidae; genus Lyroderma; species Lyroderma lyra. The sequence goes on along the minus strand of PVJL010001270.1, from coordinate 120,003 downwards.
TAGGCAATTTCTGAAAGTAATATAGAACTGATGGTTAGTCTTGAGCAGCGGTTCTCAACCTGTGGGGCGCGACCCCTTTGGGGGTCAAATGACCCTCTCACAGGGGTCGCCTAAGACCATGGGGAAACACATATTTCCGAAGGTCCGAGGAACCGAGACCCCGCTCCTCTGTCCATCTCCAGGCGGGTCCGCCCCCATGCAGATACGCCCACATACGGGTACCTGGCGTGATGACATCATGGCGCCAACCCCGTCACATACACCCCGTACGAATACAGGTGTATGTGACAGGGTTGGCACCATAATGTACTTATGCGGACCAGTCACATGTGTGTAGCGAGCAGCTACCAATAATTTTATGGTTGGGGGTCACTACCACATGAGGAGCTGTACTAAAGGGTCGCGGCATTAGGACGGTTGAGAACCCCTGGTCTACAGCAATATGAATTTTAGCTGCGCCATGCTTACCTGTGACTAGCAGTTTTTGGTGTGTCTACATTATAACCATAGAAATTGGTTTAAGGACAATTTGGGTATGTGGAAAAAGATAACCAGACACAATGGTTAAAAAAAAAAAATTAGCCATTCTTAATTATGGGTAAATACATCTGGTTTTGGATCTGAGGACCTGTCTAACTTCGTTTCTCAGTTTCTAATTCCTGACAACAAAAAACCCCTATCTGAAAGCTCTTTCCAAAAGATTTCTCTGGGTTATCAGCTTAATGTATTATACTTAACATAAGGTATAGCACATAAAAAGTAAAATCATCAAATTATTTGTATCTTCAGGCATCAAGCATCACCACCACTCGTCCCAACACCGTGTCCCTGTCTTCCAAGGGCCTCTGCTTGCCTCACCTGTTACTCATCTCACATGGGTTTGGCACACTGATGACTACTGTATTATGTTTATTGAGTAGTGTTTTGGGCTCTGGCCCTGAACATCTTTCAGATATTGAAAGACAAATTCCTTTAGTCCTGTGATAAAGATTACACAATCTGAGGTATTTATTATTTTCAAGAAAACTTTCTTCCTAAAAGTTTTTGTAGCCAAACCTTATGTACTGATACAAAATGTTACTCAGGGCCAGAGTCTTAAGTCTATATATACAGAACTCCCACTAGGAAGGCTTTTTAGGAAATGTCAGATTGGATCGAAATGTTTAGTATGCACGTTAGCACATAACCGCTTCCACCATGGAATTTACTTTTCAGAGGTGTGGAATGAAGCAAGGGCTAAGTAAATTGGATGGTCTTGTGTGAAGAAAATGGCTATCTTTTTACTGTTTTCCAAAAGAAGGTTGTAATGCAAGAAGGTCATCCGATCAGTTAAAGCAAAATCTCTGTTCAATAAAGGCAGATGAGCCTTCTGACTCCAGCTTGGTGCTAAGCAATGTCATGGTCAGTGAATTCCTCCCACTTAGCTTGCAGGGCATGCGTTGTGATTCTTGGGAGATGGCCAACTTGACACACCAGGTTCCAGTGTCTCTCTTAAACACTCCTTTTTAGGTAGGCTAGTCCAAGCTGCCTAGATATTATCTCAGGATCCTTTTGTGGACCAGAGGCTGGGACCGAGTTTGCATTTAGAGCTTCAAAAAGATAGTGAAAAATGCCTTTCTAGGGGACCATTTTATGGAAAATGTTAAAACTATTTTTCCTTCACTGGGCTAATGTTTTCCTGTATCCAGGTCTTAAAAATAATCCCTTTAGAAGTCTTTATTATAAATGTGTATATGTTTCAGTGATTTAAGGTCCTCTTGAAAATGCTATGGGAATGTCACTGTTTTTGGTCACAGGATTTTCTTCAAGCCCTGTTCCTGCGCTACTGCTATGGCTTGATCTATAAACTGGATTTATAGGTATTTCTTAAAATGAGAACGAAAGGTCAAGAAACCAAGATTTTAAGAATTGATCACAGACAGGGTAGGTTAAAAGCATAGACATTCTTGTTTCTCTGGATTCTGCTCCGAAATGAGTTCTATGCTTATGACATAGACAGTCAGGTAAATATCTGAGAAGTTTTAGCTTTGACAGAAGCTAAGCCACAGTGTACTACATTAGCTATTGTTTTCTTCATGTTTCCTCTCTGAAAGTCACTGCTTTAAGCAGAATATAACTGAAATAATGTAGTCAATTATTAAAGTTTTCTGACTCAATACGTAGATTCATCTAATTTCCCAAGGCAGGTATGAACAATACACACTCACCTGTTGCTAATATCATGTGGGTCTGGTGCACTGATGACCGTATGATGTCTGTTGATTACTGGACCTTGGCCATGAATAGCTTTTAAAGCTTTGAAAGCTAAATACCTTTAAGCCTATGATAAAGATTATACAGCTTGAGGTACTTAGTAGATTTAAGCAAACTTCAGCATACAATTTCTTAGTCAATATCGGAGAAAGGACTCCTTACAAAAGAGTGATTGACTGTACCTAAAAGATTATGTTTAGTGGATTACAGTGCAACTGGAGAAATGTTTTGTTCTATGTAACTGTTCAATCTGTGAGAACAGCGGTTGCAAGCTTCTCATTCATGTACTGATTATGCAGGGGTAGAAAATACATAACTGGGAGCATTATTGTCCAAGACGACCTTTATAATTGGAATTTGTATTTGACTATAAGATGAAAGGTAGTAGGGCTAAATGTCAATTATTGTACTTGAGTCCAAAGAGTCACATGCACCCAGAAGTATCTGTTGAATCATGAGTGCATCAACTAAAATTACATAGAACAAGTGAAGTGGAAACACCTCCCGTTTCCCTAGGGCCAGCTCTGCAGAACTGGAATGTGAGCTGTGTTAACTAGTTGTAGAACTGAGTTATTTGCCCTGACTAACATTTTTGTTAAACTACCTAGTGGCAGTCACTCCAGTACGAATTCCCGAAGGTGAAGAAGTCAGCAGAAACCCAACTCCGTAAATAGAAGTACTGGTTTTAGCTTGGGAAGAGATCTGTCTCTCCTCTTGACATGCCTGGGCTGAGAAAATACTGGTAAAGCTGGGTCTACAAATGAGTATGACTCTCATGAGACACATGCCAATCATGTCCCTGTTTTATGTTCTATGTAGAGTATGTATGCCATGCCTTATTCTAGGAGAATTGGTATTTTAATCCCTGAGATTGCCTGTCTTTAAAAAAAAAAAAAAAAAGCCTTCTCAAAAATACTTTCCAATGCGGGTCCAAAATGGTGGCATAGGAGGCTGAGCGCACCCTCCTCCCATGAACACACCAAATATACACCAATATTTACAGCATTTCCTCCTGAGAGACAGCTGAGAGGGAAATGAACAGCTTCTACACAGCAAATGAGAGAGAGACCACATGGAGAAGGCTGGGATCTGTGAGAAGTCTCCTGGAGCTGAGGGACTCTCTAGGACCAGAGGAACTGGTGAGCATCATTATTTACATATCGCCACACAAGATGAACCCAAAGAGGCCCACGCCAAGACATATTTTAATTAAAGTGGCAAAGGTTAGAGACAATCTTGAGATTGTATAAAGAAACTGAAGAGAGCAGAAATGAATAGAAGGACATACTGTGCTTGGGTAGTGGAAGGATTAATAGCATTTAAATGTCCCTACTACCCAAAGCAATCTATAGATTCAGTGCAATCCCTGCCAAAATACCAATGGCATTTTTTCACAGAACTGGAACAAATAATCCGAGAATTTATATGGAACCATAAACGACCTAGAATAGCCATGGCAATCCTGAGAAAGAAGAACAAAACTGGAGGTAGCATGCTCCCAGATATCAAATTATACTACAAGGCCATAGTGATCAACACAGCATGGGACTGGCATAAAAAACTAACACATAGATTAATGGAACAGAATAGAGAATAGATTGTTAGTTAATCTGTCTTCATCATAGATTAATGCCTATATGGTTGGTTAATCTATGACAAAGGAGGCAAGAATATACAGTGGGGTAAAGACAGTCTAGTCAATAAACAGGGTGGGGAAAACTGGACAGATACATGCAAAAGAATGAAACTGGACCACTTTTCTTACACTGTATACCAGGATAAGCTCAAAATCACAAATTCCTGAAGAAAACAAGAGTTTACTTCCTGACAATGCATTTAGTGGTATTTTTTGGGATATATTTCTTTGGGCAAGGAAAACAGGAAAAAATTAAACAAATGGGACTTGCATCAAAATAAAGAATCTTTACACAGCAAAGGAAACCATCAAAAGGAAAAGACAACATACTGAATGGAAGATATTAGTCAATGATACATTGATAAAGGGTCAATATCCAAAATATATCAGGAACTCATACAACTTGACGCCAAAAAGATAATCTGATTAAAAGATGAGCAGAGGAACTGAACAGACATTTCTCCATGGGGACAAACATATGGCCAATACACATGAAAAAATGCTCCATGTCACTGATCAGAAAAGTGCAAATTAAAACCACAATGAGACATCTCACACCTGTCAAAATGGCTATCATCAATAAATCAACAAATCAGTGTTGGTGAGGATGTACACAAAAGGGAACCTTATGCACTGCTGGTGGGATTGCAAATGGGTACAGCCACTGTGGAAAATTTAATTTTCCTTTTAAAAATTAGAACTACCATATGATGCAGCAACCCACTTCTGGGTATCCAGAAAAATCCAAAACACTAATTCAAAAACACATATGTACCACTATGATGACTGCAGCATTACTCACGATAGCCAAGATACGGCGCAATCTGGATGTCCACTGATGGATGAATGACTAAAGAAGATGTGGTATGTATATACAATAGAGTATTACTCAGCCATAGAAAGAATGAAATCTTGCCATCTGCAACAACATGGATGGACCTGGAGGGTATTATGCTAAATGATATAAATCAGAATAAGACAACTACCCTATGATCTCACTTACATGTGGAACCCAAAAAAATGAAATAAACTTACAAAACAGAAACAAACTCATAGATACAGAGAAACTAATGGTTACTAGGTGAGAAAGGGGCTGGGGAGATGGATGAAAAAGGTGGAGGGATTAAGTAGTACAAATTGGCAGTTACAAAATATAAAGTAACTGGGGATATAAAGTACAGCACAGGAAATACTACAATCTTATTGACTAACTGTATGCTGTCAGATGGGTACCAGATTTGTTGGGGTGATCACTTTGTAAGTTATAAAAATGTCTAGTCACTATGTTGTACACCTAAACCTAATATAATATTGAATGTCAACTGTAATTAAAAAATAAAGAGTGACTGTCGAAAGGTCAACAAAGACTCTTCATTGAAGGAACTACGGGATTTAGTGAACTAACAAAATTTGGCTTTGTATTCTGAATGAAGAATAGATTAGGAAATGATTAGTATAGTTAAACAGCATCCATAAGAAGTTATTTTTATACCTCTCTTTTCCAAATAATACGACAGGCCCCCCCTTCCACCCTCCGCCCCCAGGTCGCTCAGCACACAGTCATGCACTTGACCATCACTCTGTTTTATCCTATTGGTTTGCACGGATGACTCCCTCTGCCTCTCCCTTTTTCAAGTCTCACGATTCTTGGGTAGATGGAAACCAACACGCAATGTCAGCACACAGGAAAGGTAAATTCCAACAGGCTTTAATTACCTTTTCTTCCGAGTCCCCTGGCTGACACGTAATTACTCCATCACTTGATCCTCCGGCAAACGTTGCCTTGCAGTTTGCGAGCCACTGTTGTCAGAAAAAGACACAGATAGAGGTGAATTCAGCAATGTCCTGAAACTATATTATCCTCAGTTCTGTCAGAGAAAATTAAGTTTCTAATCACAGTAAGTTAAAATTGTACCATAACAGCTTTTTGAAAAATCATTCTTTTAGGTTAAAGATGAACTATTTGAAGTTAAAATATCTGTTTATGTGGGTTTGGTGATGTTCATTTAAAAATATAATTTCAACACTGTGATACATCACCGTGAAGAATGGTTTCACCAGGCCATTCCTAATTTATGTATAAATTAAAACAAATTCATATATGGTTAGAAACCTGTCATATGACTGAAACTGGGTGAGAGGCCCAGCACTTCCTCACAGGCTGTGTAATCTGGACCATGCAACCCGCCTCACGCCACACCTGCCTCCCTGTCATGCTGAAGTGGCTGCGGAGGGAACAGGTCTGCTTCAGTGTAAGGAAGGCTGTTATCATAGCACATCCTGCCAACCCAAAGCACCTGGGCAGTAACTAACCCAGATGGGAAAAGGAACGTTGGGCAGAAAACAGTAAGCACAGAAAAACTGGAATTCACACCTGACACTGAAGACTGGGTTGTTTTCCATCCAGAATGAAAGAATTACTTTTGTTAACTCATGACTGAGAAGCTGGAAAACAATGACAGGCAACAAGCCACAGAAATAGAAGACAATGGGAATTGTCATAGAATGTCAGAGCTCTTGCCCTTGGACAGTTACGAGAAGATCAGTAACAATACATAGCAACAGTCAAAAGTAAACAAAGCCAGTAATTTTACCATGAATGTCCTTTACATCTGAGGCACTGTGCTGGGCAATTTACATACATTCTGTCTATTTAAAGGCAATATTGTGTTGTGGTTTCAATGCCATTCTTCTCCATTCTAGCTAGTGAGGACAATGATAACTCCCAGGGTAGCTGTGACCATTAAATGATTTAAGATATTTCACTCTTATTAGGTTGATGGACACAAAGAAAGAATTCAGGAACTGATAGCTGCCATGACTGTTTATAATTGTTGTATTCTTACAAAAAGTCTGATTAATTATTACTGTCTTACAGCTGATCACTATGAGATGAGAGAAGGTGGGTAACATATCTAAGGTCACTAACCCTTATGCAGCTGAGCTCTGATTTGAACCAAAGTCCATCTGACTTCAAAATCTATGCCCTTTCTGTCGTGCCTGGCATATTACAGCAAGTGCTTCCTAGATGTTATACTGTTACTTGTCATAAATCATGGGTTTTTGGGGTCACTTCTGTCTATAGCACTTTACAATGTAGGTATAGAAGAAAGGAGTGAAGAGCAAGAGCTGAGGCCAGGAGCAACAGGGACAGAAAACAGAGGTGGAGAGAGATGAGATCCCTTTTAACTCATCTTGGGTGAGGCCAACAAGGGAAGGAAATAATTAACAATTTTAAATTTCCAGGGAAAGAAAAGTTGTAACATTGATAAATGACATCAAGCAGACACTTACCTTTCCCAATTTCTTGGTGGGGAAATTATGGGTCTAAAAATGAATGTTGAAAATTTTCTCCTTTGTAGATGTCACTTGTATATAATCCATACTATTGACAGAGGTACCACCATTAAACTGGAATTGTAGTCCCCAACAATTCCTTCTGGGAGAATTTGCCTTCTCCCAGAAGTGCTTCTCCTAGGTTAATGACAACCCTCCCAGAGGTCATTCGGGTTTAAATGAATGAGGATGCACAGAAACACAAAACTTACTGAAAGAGTGGCCTCTTTTCTGTTGTTGTAGGTATCCAGATATTCTTGCAGTTCTAAAACACTGAACTTTAGCTTGTCCAGAAGTCCACAAGAAAGGAGCTAAAGACAGGAAGAGAATTTGTATTAGAATAACTAGAGAGTTACCCATATACGAGAAGTATTTAGGAGTGATGTAAAGTGGGGGGGCAGTGGTATCCATTTTAAATAAGCTGTGCAATTTGTAATTTTGTTCCACTATCAGCAGCAATTGCAATTGTATACTGGCTTGCTAATCCAAATTGCCTATGAAAACATCCATTTTGCCCATATTGGTGTAGACAGATAAGTCTGAAATTGTACAGAAGTCCACATTAAGATATGCTCTCCATTTTATACATGAATGCTGCTGTCTTCATCCAGGAATACTCCAAGTAGTGTGAAGAAAGACCTCCCATAGACTTTCAAACTGATTTTGTATTTAATCTGTACTTCAGGTCATTTAAGAGAGTGACCTCTCAGGTTGTATGCCTTGCCACAAGACAGCCAATCACCAATCAAGTTCCTTTCAGAGATTTAAAATCAGGGCGCATCAGCATTGGTTCTAAAGCTTGGTAACTGGTCATTACTCAGCACGGGAGGCGGTTCTGTGATGCACAGGGGGAGCTAAAGGACGGGAGCACACTCCCCTGACCTCAAACACATGGCCGGTCTTGCAGGGTCTGAGTTACAGTCATGAAGTCCTGACTCAATAGACCGCTTTAATCACCCTTTAAACCCATCGTTTGCAGCCAGAGAGCAGTCAGTGTCTGATAGACTGGGAGGTGGGCAATAGGATGAAATACTGCCTCTGGAGGCCCACCTGGCTGGGCACCGTGGCACCGTCGGGACTGGGTAGGTCAGCCCTGGAGCGCTAGCTCACTGTACGCACAGCTGTTAGTGTCATCAGAGATGGGTGCCAAGGACACGGGAGCACGGAGGTGGGTTTTCCCCCTGGTTCTCTGAGGTGACTCGCCTTGGCCAGGGCTGGCAGGGTACCATCCTCACTGTGCCCACGCCAGCCTTTGGGGGTCACATCCCAACGCAACGCAGCACGGGAAGTGTCTCAAAACCACCAGGCAAGCTTCCCTGCAGTCCGCACTGCAGCTGGGCAGGCCACCGGCCGCTGCACAGCCGGGGGCACTCACCGTCTCGGCGTCCACAAACAGCGTGGGGCACTCGGAGCAGGACGTGAGCATCTGGGAGGAGCTGACGAACTTGGACCCGATCCCCCGCAGGTTGTCTCCAAGGTAACTGGCCGCATCACAGGTCAGGAAGCAGAACCTCTTCTGAATATTCTGAAAGGCAAAACAGTTCCCATTTGTAAAGGCTAAGTGTTACTTATGGACTAGAAAAAATGATTTTTTAATCTTTATAAAAATACTGGATGAGCATAGGTCCTGAGTGTGTGGGGGATGCGAACAGAGTGAATGTTTGTCAGAAATAATAACGCGGTGCGCAGTTTCTTCCTGGAATGTCTTCCGCATGTAGCCATTTAAATAAACGCAGCTGAGTCGTCCTAGCTTGTCTGTCACATCAGTGAGAAGTTGCTAAGGTTACATCAATGTGGGCGAGACAAGGTCACGAGGTGGCACCCCTTTCTGTGTCCCAAGGTCACAGCTCCCCGAGACAAAGTACTAACACAGTGCCATCTGCGCTTCTGAGGAATGAAAGAGCGAATGCGACATGGGACCTAGAGTAGTATCTCCCCGGAGAGCACATCTGATCAGGTGTCCAACTCTGTCCCATGGCTTTTATACATCAACCTATTAGTCTCAACAGAGCTCAACCTCTAAAAACGTCTCAAATGGTTCTAGCTTGTCTGTTTATTCATCCACCATTCAGTGCGGAACTACATAGTTCTTTCCCCGTGTATTATCAGTGGCAGTTCTGTTTTCTACAGTATTAAAAGTTTAGAAAAATGCTTTTCTGAAAATACCGTAAGAAAAGCACTTTCATTATAGGAAAATAGGAAGTTGAAAGAAAATTAAAAAAACACCCATAATCTCATGACCCTGAGTAAACTACAGTGAAATGTAATCTTCACTATTTTCTAGGCACTAAAGTTAAAAAGGAGCAGTGTTCTACATGTTTTTTTAGACTACAGGGTAACCATGTTTCCATGTCAGTAAATCTTCCCCCACATCACCTCATCGTCGTGGCCCGGTATTACTGCCAGCAGTGTCGCTTTCGGTCAGCATCTGCCCCAAACACAGCACGCAGGGCCAGTTAACTGCTGAAGGCCTCCGAACACGGCGTGTTTCTCCCTTTTGCTGCCTCCCCGCCACCCACCCCTGCCAACATTTGCTGAAATGTGGACAAAGTTGGGAGGAAGACACCAAAACGGACAGGAATTTGCACAACCAGAGACAGGAAGGCATGAAAATCAACTTTTTTTTTTTTTTTGCTTTTTGGTATGTGGGTAGCTCCCTGGCTGGGAATCAAACCCAGGCTGCAGCGCTGACAGCGCCAGCGCCGAAGCCTTAAGCCACTACACTACCAGGGAACTCCCCGAAAATCAACTTTTAACCACCGATCGGAAGTTGAGTTCTGTGCATGACCCTGGGTCGGTGGCTGTTACGTGTGTTTGGGGATAGCGGGACATGAGAGACGACGACGCAGAGCTGTATGTGCAACAGGTCCCAGGGGCCGGCGGAGGGGCAGACCTTCAGCCTGCCCTCTGCTGGCCACGCCTGGTACCGCAACTCTCTGGGTTGCGGGCAGGGACACGGGGTTCCAATTTGCAGGACAATGATTCACGCCTGGGGAAGCCAAAAAATGAGCTTTGAGCTGTTCGGAAGCAGCTAAGGGGAGTAAGCAAGTGTTCATACCTAGGGCTGGCATGTTTAAGGAATTCGGGGGAGATAAAAGACAAGGAAAGGAAAAATACAATGAGGAAGAAGGGAAATGCAGGAGAGGCGCCAGAGAGCGGAGACGGAGAGGCTTGGGGCACGTGCTGGTCCTGGGCATTCACCACGGTGGCCTGGGATCATGGCGTCAACGAGGCCGTAATGGCCGACATGGACGGGCCATGACGGAAGCCTAAGTCACCCAGAGGACAACGTCTCCACAAAGTACCAGTTTGAGAAGGCTGAGTGCAGGCGAGGGTTCAGCAGAAGAAAGGACGAAGTCAGAGAGGTGTGCGAGACGTCTGGAGGAGAAAACAGTACGACACGGCCACCCCACCGTGGAGCAGCCAGCTGGCGGCCCATGCCCCCGGACCCGAGGGAACGCACCTTAAACAAGGACGAGAACACGTGAAAGGTGTACACCGCACAGGAGCCGTCCGCGTCGCACATGAGCTGGTTGATGTGGCTCCGCCAGGCCTCCTCTGCATCGTCGCAGGCCGCCGGCTGGAACGCAGCCAGGATGGCGGAGAAGAAGGGCGAGGGGGGCGGGGACACGCCCCGGGCACCTTCTCCGAAGCTGGAAGAGATGCAGACGGCTCTGTCGAGCAGCATCCTCCTCCCCATTCCCCGCCCGCGGTCAGCCTCCAGGGGGGCCCTGTCCTGCCCACTCCTCACTCTGAGGGGTGCTTTGGGAACTCGGCTCGCGTTCACATATTCTTTCAGGTTCCAGAGAAAGGAACTGTCACCTCTAGAATGTCTGTGCGTTTTCCCATTCCGATTTCCTTTCTAGGGATCGGGTACCTCTTTTAGCCTCCAGCGACTCTCTCTCTCTGTCCTAGTTGGCACTCATTCCTGTGCTTTGGCCCTTTCAAGGCCTTGGCATTTTTCATTATGAAAAATTATAACAAAGGCTTTGTTTTAACTTTTCCTTAATGAGTGCACATTGCATAAATGCCACAAAGGCCCAGGAGAAAAGTGGAGGGAGGAAAGGAAGAGAAAGCAGGGCGGAACCAGGAAAGGAGAGATGAGGCGCAACAGGGAAAAGGCAAACTCTCCGCCCGGTGTTAGACAACCGTGTCCTCGGGGCATGGACACTGGGCCCCAGGATGGAAGCCCCTGCCCAGCCACACTGGAAGCTTTTACTTAGTTCTCACTTTCAACGTTCAGAAGAGTGATTTTTCAAATGCTTTCTTCTGGGGTAATAAATCTGTGGCATTATTAGTGATTTATTCTAGATGCCACATTAGTGCTCACATCTCTTCCTCTATTTCTTCCTCTTCATTTGCTCTATCTCACTGATCTCAGAAGTATCAGCCGCTAGGGCTGCGCGTTACCCACGTAAGCAAGAGGAGGGAGGTGTTCAGCTGGTAAAGGGCCTCTTGTTCTGAGCTGCTCACTCCCAATGGGAAGAAGTCCTCAGTTCCGAGCTTGCCAATCCTGCTTATTTGCAAAGCTCACGAGGCTTGGGTCTTGTGCCCAGGCCCCTCAGGAGGGGTACCTTTTTGGTGCCACATAGACCCTATGCTGGGGATGGATGACTCCACCCCGCCGGGAGCCCTCCAGGTTGTGTCAGCTTGGGCTCAAAGTCCCGGCACTGAGAGTGTGACACTGAGCTCAAGGGACAGCGAGCCACCCCCCACGTCCCCCATGCCTCCCCTACCTTGCCAGGGTGAAGTGGTCCGAGGCCTGTCTGCCCTTTCCCTCCCCGTCAGTCATGTCCAGGCTGAAGCTGTCGCTGCATTCGAAAGTCGCCGGGAGCTCGTTGATGGAACCGGAAAGGTCATCCTCGTGCACGGTAGTGTCCTCCTCCTCCTGGACAGCTTCCGCCTACGAGAAGGAAGAGAGAGAAGAACCCTTCAAGATGTAACGATATATGGGAGCATCCGTTCACCGAAGGCCAAGAGGCTAAAATCCCAACAGGCCTTGGGGGCATCTGTCTGTGAGCTATACTGCTGCAGTCCATTCCTCTCACTGGACCCAGGAACCCTCTGGAGCACAGTTCCTTAGCTCTACAGCCTTCCCCACGGCAGTTCCCAGACGCTCTCAGCACGTTACCGTGTTTGAGCCATGATGAGTAGGGAGTAAAACTGCTGAGCCTGTAAAAGACTGTAGCGACATCCCTCCCCCAACCCCAGTCCCACCTTCACTTTACAGATGAGGAAACGATGTAGCACATGGGAAAGGGACCTGCCTGGTGTCCCATCAGAGGGGGAGCTGGGATAAGAAACATCACCCTGGATTAGAACTCCTCCGCCAAACAACCCCAGCCCAGTCAGAGTTAACTCTGCAACACAGAACCCCTCACCTACGGAGACTAGAACTCAGTCCTCAGTGACTTGTGAATCGATGCTCAAGGATCATGTTTGGTGCACATGAGTGAGCCCCAGCTGTCCCTGAGCCTGAACACTGACGGGCCTTCCTATCCTGAAAATCCTCTAATGTATGCTTTACTCTTGGGAACAGCCCTTGAAGAGAACAGATACGCGGGGCTGTCTCCAGGCCGCTGTAAAATAGAAGGCACAGCGAACTGGAAGGGCTGCAGGGCGGGGACAACCCGGTCCGTGAGGGGCAGGAAGAAGCCAGCCCAAGGAAAATGGAAAAAGGGGCTGGACTTGAACCTGGCCCAAGCGGAAATCAGCTGGAGAACTGATTGTTTCTTATGGGAGGAAGGCAGGCACCTGGCTTACAGACAGAGGAGAGAATTTACACATACATGTTTCAGTGAGTCACTCTCTGAAAACAAAAACAAAACCTGGGCAAACAGAAATGGACATGAATGGGAGTGTTACCACGGGCTGACATCTGCCACCCATTTAGTACTTTGAACCTAGGATTAATAGGGCAATTAACAGGGGTGTTTTTGTTGTTGTGTTTTTAACGGGGGTGTTTAAAGATATATTCGGGAAATGGTGTATCTCACATCTTTGAAAGAACTGCTCATAAATCCCGAGTTTCGGAGGCGTATCTCTATCTGCTGCCTCCTGCTTTTTAAAACTGCAGTGGTGCCAACGAGACGGCACTGGTGACTGGCCTGCGTTATCCGTGTACATAAACTTCATCTATTAGGGCATGGCTGACTTTTATAAAAATCTCTTTTATTTTCTCTTTGTAGTATCATAGATATAGCAAAGACTGCAGAAACTCAGATTATGTGGAAGCAGAGATAGCTTTTCAGAAATGAAATACAACCTTTCCTTGACAGAATTAGATGATTTCCGCGTGAGTGCCTAAAAATATTATTAGTTAGGCAGTACTCTCTATGGAAAAATCTATAGAATTTAGCATTCCAAATTTTAAAAATATGAGAAAATGCCTATTCCAAGACTGAGAACTATCAAATGCTAGTAACTTCACATTTATTTTATGATGTCCTTCCCATGAAATTTAATTTCTTAATATTAGAATTCTGGCATTTTAATCTCAGACAAGTTTCCTTTCTGCCCACCTCCCCCTCTTTTGGCTAAAAAAGGACTCTGTTAAAGAATATTTGATCATTTGCAATGGAGCAATCTTAGAATTTTTCTGTAAGCTTCAGTATTTTTAGGTGATTGCAGTTTGGTTGGTTGCCCTTAGTTTAAAGTATGTAAGATTTTTCTAGATCTCAGATCTGGTTTTAGTGCACCATAAAAGAATATAGAATAGTCAGTATTATGTTTTTTTCCATTAGAAGAATATACTTTTGAACTTTTTTCTATTTTCTCTCTTAAACTTACTACCATAACCAAACTCAAAGAAAACATTTCCCTAATAGCAATAGGTTATTTTGGTATGTCTAATTAAAAAAAAAAAAAAAACAAAAAAACAAAGCGAAATTCCAACCTGATGGATATAAATATATGAACACAGTACGGGAATGGATCATTCTACAGACAGGATATTTTCTGGGAATTTTGATAAACTTTGAACAAAATATACATTGTTAGATTTCTTTCTTTAAAATAGAAAATCATATCCATTACTTACTTTTCTTCTCAGAGGGCCTGGCTAGGACTGTTTTGTATGAGTCTGCTTCGTGCATAATACTGTGATTGATACTGAAAGTTCTGATGGTACGCCAAAGGGCGGGGACTGAATCAATGTACAGATTGTATAATTGGGTCCTACACAGGAAAAAATTTCCCCAAGTACATGCGTACACCCACACTCCGGTCAGCCTATTGTTTTATGAAACTTCTGACAGGCAACAGCAGTGTCCCCGTCACAGTGGTCTCAGACGGACGCCCGTGTGTTCTGCCATTTACAGCCGCGTTCGTGCCGTGAGGGAAACGCAGACTGTTTCATTGCAAAGAGACCTCAAATCAAATCTCTTTCCACCAACGAGAAGGCAGCTGCTGAAGGTGTGAGGGTGAAACATCTTCAAAACACAAACTTAGGGGCACAAGCTCAATTGCTTAAAAACGTAAGAAAGAAAAAGATAAACACTCTCCCTCTTCTTCCAACCCCGGAGATTCCTCAGAAAACTGGAAGGACATTTTTCCTTAAGAAAACTACCAAATCTCTTTACCTTGGAACCCTCACAAATCTGAAGATTATTCACATCAGGCAAAGAAGGGTCAAAGCCAGCCATTCTGGTGCTAAAGGAATGTGGGTCAGCGGGGGTCACGTCACAGGCCGCGGTGAGCGTGTCCATGGGGCTGGCCTCCTCCGAAGGGGAGAGGTTCATGATCTGTCGACAAAGCAAAGGAAATGAAACACCATGAAGTTTCTGGGAAGCTCTGATCCTCCTCCCCAGAAGGGCACAGACCGCTGGGCGAGCTAGCTGTTGGTCGCCAGGTCTTGTTTAAGGTACGTGTTTCACGGTTGTTGGAACGTAACCGTGGCTGTCCCCTGGTGCGGGGGCCCGGCCCTTCTACTCTCAGATGAGCACATTGAAATGCCCGTCTGTCGTCATTCCTAAAGCTTCACAGAGCTCAGGGAGTTTTGTTTTTTGTTTTTTTTTTTTTTTAAAGACCTGGGCAAAACACAAGTTGTCTGGGAACACCTAGGCCCTCCCAGAGTGGATGGCCTCCAGGGCTTCTTACAAAGACCTCGGCATCCGTCCCCATTTGGAGCCTGCGGAGACTCGACCGCCACAGCGCCCGAGCGGTCCGAGTTCAGTTTGGCAGCCGTGCACCACTGGACATGGTGCTGCTGCTGTAGTTCCAGAAACGAGCGTCCCGGCCCGCCAAGGGGCTGGCTCGTACTCACGAGGTCCGAGTGCTCCAGGAGCTGGCTGGTCGTGAGGTCCTCCTCCTCAGATGACTCGTCGGAGTCCTCGCGGCCCCTCTTGGTCAGGCTGGGGGCGCTCCCGGAAAGCTGGCACTCCTCCAGAAGTTGCACGTCGCACTTGTCCAGACTGTCCAGGGACCGCCTGCGCACGCCCCAGTTGAAGTTGTCCACACTCTCACCCTGAAATCATGTCATCAGAGGCGGCTGTTTTATTATTTTTTTATGTCCAAATCTACCCACACCTTCACACATTCAACAACTCATGGCTCAGAAATAGACAGTTCTATCATGAACTCTCAAGGCCTCATGTCCTCTGGTACCAAGCATTGTGTGACATGTAGCAGAAGCACACTAGTGTCACCTTCATGCATATTAAGCCACAGGTAGACAAGATCACACACTTTTCTGCGGTATGGTGGGTGCTATTATGTTTTTTAAATAGCTGATTTGGGTAAACTCTATCAATGGTCTGTGTTTCCAAAAATTAGGGAGACACCCTAGTAAAACAACTTACAAAGAGGTGTGCCCCCCTCCTTGTTTAGGGCTATTTTCGAAGGAGAAACAGGAGGCGCTATGCTCATAGCACGTCCCATGTGCTCGGGGCCTTTTCACGGGTAAAATGCAGAGATACAGGCGATCGAGAGCGGCAGGAGCCTCTGACGGCCGTGCACGATGCAGGGTGTGCCCACAGCTAACAGCCTCAGCCTTCGCTTTTGGCTCCTCTTCACATAACTGTCCTGACACAGAAGCGGGTTCGTTCCTGGGCCTGCGATGGCCGACTGGGTGCCAAGCACTCATGCTGACGGATACATTTTAACTGACCGAGGACGGAGCTCAGCGGCAACGCAAGGGTCACAGCGCTGCATTGTCCCTCGGACTTCCTCTACAAACCATCCGACACCAAATAAGTTCACTGGACCAACATAAAATGTCTTTCTAGAAACTTGGGTTTTATTTTTCTCTGTGTTATGACAGGAATGAATAAAGGAAATGTTATCCAGTCCATTGGTAAGCAAATTTTAACCTAAAGAAATAGGGAATCTGAATAAAATCTAGCACAGACCCCTTTAATTTATGAGTAGTTTGAAACACTGTCTGATGGTTCACTGAAATAACTTGTTCTGACTACAGCTCAGTTAATAGCATAATAATATGAGTGATGCAAATGACTGTTAAAATTAATGAGATTCCATTGATTAATTTTCCTCTGGTTCAGGGTCTATTTCTTCTGGCTCCCCACGTAGCAAAGCTTGCCATAATATTCTCACAGATCTCTCACAAAACAGAGTCCTAGCTTTTCCAAGGTCTGTTTTGGCAATTAACAGTAGAAGGCACCAGGTAAGAACCCCAAACACATTCTGAATATGACATAGAAATTATCATTATTCATGCCCGTTTATGATATTCATGATTGTTCTTAGGACTGTGTGATTATCAAGAGAAACAGAATATGATTTCCATATTGTTTAGGTGCGTCTGCTATTTTATGTGCACCTGTACCTTTTAACTCTATCTGTTTTCATAAATTACCACAAATAATTTTTTTTTCTGGTGAAAAAGGCTGTTGTGCTGGGATTTAAAAATACCTATTTCAGTGGAAACAATTGTGGAAAAGACAAGAGTTCTGGGAAGAAAAAGAAAATGCAATGTGTGAAGAAATAAAGATAAAGGAAAATGAGAATACAGAGAAAAAAGAATGTGAAGATGGGGGAAATACACAAATATAAAATATAAATCCACAAAACTGTTCTCTTGCACTGAATCAGTGGTGGCGGGGACAAACTCCGTGAACCTGACCGTGAGCTGGGAGAGAGACGCAGACGTCTCGGTCACCTAAGGCGACACGGGCATGGACTGCGGCGGCTGCTGGTTTGGTTACAGCTCTGCTGAAAACCTGGATGCATTAGGCATGGGGACTGGGCATTAGGAAGAGCTGCTTCTGCAGGAATAACAAACCTGATGTTTTGCTGGAGGACACAATGGCTCCATTGGAGGCAAAGGTGCTGAAACTGTTTCCTGGGGGTGGCCGAGATGGGGCAGGGCTGTAGCCTAGCTTAAGTGACAGTCCATGCTAGCGAAAGGCCAACCAGCTGTTCTCGACACGGCCCAGGAATTCCGCGGGTGCGCACCCATGCTCCACTGTTTTCACACCCAAATGGCAGATCTGCACGTTGTGTTACAAATGAGCTCAAAGGTGAAAACAGTGTTGGGCAGATCGCGACAGATTTCCCACGTGTGAACAAGTTTAGCAGATGGCTAACTATTCCTGATGGACAATTTGTATTATGTCAATTATCAAACTTAAATAACCCATCAGGATTTATAATGAGATGAGAAAGCATTAATGAGTGAACTTTTTAGAAATAATAGCCTTGGAAATAATTTTTTTGATATTGGGAATCTGTCCAATAAGAATTTTTGTTGCAGGAACTGGGGTGCACTGTGGTTAAAATCTGTCTCCCAAATGTATCTCCTTAAAGTTAATCTGATAGGACATATGATAGGATGACCAGTGGTCATAGGTCAGTCTGTCCAGCATGATCCTGGTTCATGCCTGTCGTCTGGGTGTAATCATTATTAGCAGCCCCATTTACTTGCAGGAGAGCCCTCATTTGGATGAAAGTTTATACAATCACCAAACAAAGATAGCTCCTAATTCCTGGAAATAAAAGGATTCCATTGGAAGCATCTGTGGTATATTGTTAGATGCAGCTGGTTGATTTCAGCTTTAATAAAAGAATTTAACAACAAACCCAATCCAGCTGTGCAACTGCCTAATCAGAAACGATAGGATTCTCATGGATCCTATTTAAAGACTCACTTTCTTTCAAGAGAGATAATCATGCAACTCCAGAGCCAGGCAAATCAAGATTTTAAAACTCTCTTGTATCTATACTTCAGAAAAATATTTCAATAGTATAGCAATCAAGAAACATACTTCTTATATCACACACTTTGCAATGTAAATATGCACGCAAACAGGCATATATATGCTAGAAGGGAGGAAGAAGCAATTACGTGGTTATAAATCTGCAGTGATGCAAAAACAGAAAAAGACATTGACTAGCACATTGTAATTAGAAAGAGCGTCCTCTTACCTGAAGCTCCTGGGTGGCAGGTGAGTGGACAGAAAAACAAACAAAAGGTCTATTTAAAATATTGTATTAAAGACACTCAAGTGCTTCTGTCTTTTTAAACACAACCAACAGTAGTTAACAGTATGCACCTGAGTAGCTGCAACTTTAAAAAAAGATAAAGGTATACAACCCCCAAAGAGAAAAGTCAGCATCAAATACCAGAAATTCCAAACCTCGTAGAAGTGGCTGATGGAACTGGGGTAACAAATCACAAACACAGTTGCTGAAGCAGCGTTCCATTTCAATGGCAACTTTGGTCTCCTCCACACTTTTTGGGGGGGCAGAGGATGACTAAGTATTGGTGAGAAAATTGTTAAATTGTCATAGAAAAATGAATCAGGGTCATCAACTGGAAAATAAAGTGGCGCCACCTGATTCTGCTCCCAGAGCTAAAGGTGTGTGCGGCTAAGAGCAGACACAGTACCTTTTGAAAATTCTGCAAAGTTCAAGGGCAAATCCTTACAGATATGCAGCGATTTAATGAAAAGGAATAGATGTGACAAAAAACCAAAATAAAACCAAAAACAAACCCTTGTCTTTGTGTGTGTTTTGGTCTAGAAGCCAACTACGCCTAACTTTCTCAGATGAGCAAAGACTGAAATTACTCACCAATGACAGCACAGAGGAGCCGGCAGTGGGAATGCCTACTGTGTGCCTGACCCCCTGCCCTAAGCTTTACAGAGCCCATCTTACCACACAGTCACGCCCACTCTGTGGGCGGGTGGGACCATACCCAGTGAACAGACGAGGGAGCCGGGAAGCTGCACCCATGTTTAAGGTCACACAGCAGGTCAGCGGTGGAGGTGAAATTCAAGTGTGGCTCCAAAGCCCACGTTTTCACTCTACTCCCCCACTCCCCAAAGCTTGCTAGAATCCCTCATTTATAACTGACTGAGATGCAGCAAAACTTCTCACATGGTTTACTTTGTTTGGATAAGACATGTAAGTGCACACCCTTGAGCGTCTTATGGAAGCTTCACCATGCACAGTGAAGTGACCGCCATGATGCTTTAGTTCTTGTTGGCTAGGGCAACAGAGAACGCGGAAGGAAGGTGTGGTATTTGTTATACTTTGGTCCCTGAGAAACCCTGGTGTCATATTTATTTTCAAGTGACAGGCATCTCAGACTCTCTTTCCTTTATTTTGATAGAAGTTAGTTAGTTGTTCTGGTGTCATGTCAGAGTGTCCCACATTATGTCATTCCAGCCAGCTCACTTCACATAACACAGTTTTCTTTGGCTGAGTCTGGAAAAGGAGGTGTCTCTTCTTCACCAGTTTTTCCCTTAATTTCACTTACAGGGTGAAGAGTGCCTGAACTTGAATTTCTCCCAAGGGGGAAAGATGGGGTCAGCAGCCCAGAACAGGGAGCTAGTTTTTGGACATTCTATGTAGGTCTGGCTCACAGACATTTGAGTGTTCAAAATCATTGTGTTTTGCTTTAGATTTTCTTCAGCAACCCTCACCACAATTAGTGAGTGATGTATCACTGATTACAATTAACAGTCAGGAAACTCTTAATAGTTTCTACTGGTTCCAGAACAACTCGAGGCAGAAAGTTGACAATTATTTTAAGGATACCTTGCAGTCAATGCCTTCAGATTCTTTTTTTAAGGGCTGGGCTGCTAAATTTGTTCTCCAGGGAAAGAATCTGTAACGAAAACATTGTCCATAGGACAATGCCTCTCCCTTGCTGACCCACGCTGGGGTCAGCAATGGCCTAGTGACAAGAGCAGATAGCTCCTGGGCGTCACCAACCATATCCTTTCAGGGGAGGTAAGTTTACAGTTAAGTTAGGAGGTGCCTCCCCACCACAAGATATGATAAGCCTTGGACCTGGGTCTTCCTGGTCACTGAGACACCAGCAAAAAGCCCTTTGTTTGGGAAATACAGTGTGGGTAGTTATACATAAGCTTGTGTGTTGAGAGATACTGTGAGCCAGCCTGGTAGCAGGCATTTCTACATGTGCCAACCTTCCTTCAGTGACTTTCGTCGTCACCCCACGAGGCCTAAGACTATCTTAGCTAGAACACACCCTGAGCCACCAACGTGGGCAAGAAGGGATGATGCACTTCCTCCCAACACAGGGACTCCCAGCTGCAGGCATCTTTTCATCCTATTATCATTTAAATGCACGAATCTGCCTTTGTCCCTGGAGACTGGAATTCAGCTGCTGCAGAAGTGGGGACCCAGGCTCCCCACCCCCGCACACATAGCACAGCCAGCTCCCCTTTTCTTTCTGTCCTGCTCCTGGCTTTGGTTCTCATGGTTCTCATGGCTTTGCTGGGCCACACAAACACGCCAGAGGCCTCAGCCCCTGCCTCCCATTGGAGCAGGCAGGCTTCTAAGTGATGGAATCGGAGCAACTTCAACTGGGAGTCACTGAACGCTCCGCATATTGTACCCAGGTACCAGTGAGCAGGCTCGGGGGGGGGGGGGGGGGGGGATTCTGTGGTATTTTTAAAAACAAGTACCCTGTCCAACGACAGGGCCTCCCCCGCCCTGCCCTCTATGTGGACATTAGCAGTCAGACCTCGGCCATTTAAAAATAACCTGGCAGCCAGCGCTGGGGCTCAGGCAGGAAGGGCGTGGCGCCTTGTGCCAGAGTGCAGCTGCTGCACTTGGAATAAGTGGACCCAAAATAAAGTTTACAGCTTCCCAAACACAGACGGTTATAAACTCCCACGGCGTCGCGGCGCAAAGCACCTCCCGGGCGCGGTTTTACAGAGACTAGACTGTACCTCTCCGTCCTCCAGCTCCACATCCAGGAAGTCGAAGTCTCGGAACACCCGGAACTGCTGCTCACTGTTGGTGTCGTCCATGTTGTCCTGCTCTCGGGCACCGTCCTCCGAGGACACCAAGCTTGTCTGGTGCTCCAGCAGGTCCAAGTCCCCACACGATGAGAAAATCACCTGCGGGGAGAGAGTGAGTGAGGTCCTGGGAAACCGGCCCTTCTGGGCTGTTTGTGCTACAAAAACCCAAATTGGCTCTCCGTCCCTGTTTCCAGTACACACCTAATCCCCGAGGCGGGTATTTTTAGAATGTTCTTTTATTATTTATGTTGGACAGGTGCCTTCAGATTAAGCTCAGTGCAAAGACTCACGTTCCCCACCAGGAAAATGCTTAAGAGTGAAATCGTGGCTCCTGAGTGGATGAAGACTGGCTCCTGTGTGCGTGCGTGCATGTGACAACTGAGTGTGTGTTCACGGACAAACTAGAGCAGCCAAGAAATTTTCCACTGTTTCTGAACTGGCTGAAGTTAGAACTTGTACACACACACACACACACACACACACACACACATTATCACTATGTTTTCAGGACTCCTGATACCAAGGTATGTTACTGTAGAATGAACTGTGAGAACAAAGGATTTAGGGATAAACCAGGAACAGATGAGGAATAAGAAACAGAAGCCAAAAGCACTGTACTTTCTCATTTGAATGACAGAAGCGTAGCCGAGCAGCCCGTGCTCATAAGTGATACTTAACTTCCTGTTCTGTTCATTTAAACAAAATAAGACTTTTTTCTATTGATGTATTTAATACGTTAATATTTTAAAATCAACTTCTGTGTTTTGGTTTTTTTTTTTCCCTACTGGGCCACTTTAATAGGACTTTGTAGAAATAACTGCAAATGAAGCTATCTAGCCTCTCCTGAACACAGGTTGATGATAAATAGCGTGGCCAGTAGCCCTTATCTAACTAACCATTACAATGTCTAGTCTTTCTTGCAAAGGAGGCCGATCTTTCCTAAGAATTTAAATATAACAGGCGTCTCTCAAAAGTAACAAGAGAGTGGGAGGATCTTACGTGCATTCCTTTTCTCCAGTGTTTAAGAACAGTCAGGACACACACTGTGCTCTTGTGGGACGGTACATGACACACTGTTTGCGCCGAATACAAATGGGTGGATGAGACAGAGGGCCCGTCTACTAGTTGTTGAGCCAGGCGAATCCTGGCTCCTTGTTGAAGGCCCCGTTCCTCACCAGAGGGGCTGCTCTTACTCGTAACACTTTCCAGGCAAACAGCCTCAGTGCAGAGGCAGGCGGTCTGCATCTGGAGGACAACATGCCATCCGCTGGGGCGGTGAGAGGAGGCCCTCGGTGGCAGAGCTGCCCTGACTGCAGAGGCAAAGAGCTCCTGCCTCTCTCCTGAGTGGGCTCAGATGCTGTGCCTGCCTCTGCCACTGTCCCCTTGCCCCTAAGAAATGTCACAGGAGCAGCAACAAACCCACCAATCAGTAACACTAAACAGGTGACGTCAGTGGAGGCCCAGCCGTGCTGATGGCGGCCTGGGCACATTCCCAGATGGTACAAAAAATCTGCTGGCACTTCAGGTATTTATAAAGTTCTGAGCCCCCACAATTGCACCTGCTCACGGACTATGTTAGCAGATACAGCTGGGAACGTGAAGAATGGCTCCCCAGGGACACTGTTCCCTAATTCTTACTTTATTTGGAAAATTATTTAGTTTGCATTTTTTGTTGTTGTTAATAATAAAAGTGCTCCATTAGAGATGAAATAAAAAAGCCTGGTGAAACCAGACCCTGAGATTTTTATTACTTTTGCTACAACACAGTCACACACACAATCTGTATTTTCTAAGTTTTCTAAAAGCTTCAGAAGCTAACTCCTAATACCTTAATTATTCAGCTATTCTGAAACCTGGTGGCTTAGTTTTTATAAAATATAACATCAGTGGAAGTTTATATCAGAATAAACAATATTTGCACATTGTAATAGGAGTAAAATAATATAGTAAGAGGTGTGTGTTCAGAATAAAATTATACTCCAAAGGAATGTACACATACCTCACATGTGGGCAGGAGACAGTCACATGTATATATTTTTAGGAAGCTGGGCATTTTTATTAAAAAATCTAAGGAATTTTAAAAACTGAAGATAACTGAGTATTTCTTTACAAACTAGAGCACATAGCCAAGAAAATCTTTCATTGTGTTTGAGCTGCCATTAAAAGTCACGGTAGGGGAAAATGCCCTGAGTTTGATTTACATGGTAGCTGTTGTCCTTGTAACTTGTAGGGGGATCCTCTGAACATGTTTTGACCATAGGTTAAAAACACTTCAAAGTTAAAGAAGATAGGACATCAACAGACACGTGGTCCATGACGGAACTCACGGAAGGGTTTTTGCTCAGTCCCACTTCTTGGCCACACAGAGAAAGGACATGCACCAACTTCTCCTTCGTCCTCTTCTGGAAAAGAAACACACAGGCAGGCTTTCATCACAGCCTCCGGGCCCGGATCTGCCCCGCTGCCGTCGCCCCCGGCCACACAGGGCCACCACGCGGCCACACAGGGCCACCACGCGGCCACACAGGGCCAGTGAGAACCGAGATGGCAATGACACACAGACTAGGTGTGAGAAAAGAATGTAACATGGCTCGTTAATAACTGTAAAATATTAATTGCTTGTTGACATAGTAATATTTTAGATATATTAGGTTAAGGGAAATACGTCGTTAAAACTCATTTTACCTGGGTTTTTTGTTTTGTTGTTTTAAGGTGACTAATAGGGTATTGAAGATGAGGATCACCTGTTTCCACGTGACAGTGGTGATCTGAGTTTTCCCAAGGGCAGAGGGTCTGCACAGTCAGTCCCAATGTCCTTTAGTAAATATTCATCCCCGCCCTTGGTGATCGCCTTTTCTTGTAGGCCACAACTCCTGGCATTAGCAGGGCTGTCCTTGTACCCAAAGGAAATCTATTATGGCACAGTACAAACCTGCTTTCCTCAAAGGGGAAATTGTGTGGAATTAAATTATTTATAAGCCATTATTAAATCTTTCTCAAATGATTCTTTCTAAAGTCAAACAGATTTCGTGCCTTGTGGTTTTCTTCATAAACCTTGTGTTTCAGCCCCCTAGGCATGCGGACTCCTCTGTAACCCATCATGCTTTCCACTGACACAGACGAACGAGGTCTCAGAGTGACCCGGCGGGGGAGGGGAGAAGGAAGCCTTGGAAATAACCAGGCACTTCAGGATTGCTCCTAGCCGGCCTCCCCAGTCTGCGGGACAGCAGCCCGCCCGTCTATGCGGCTTCCCGTTCACATGGGGACAGCGAGGTGTGCCTGGCCTCTCCTTGTCAATGGAGCCCTGTTCACTGCATCCTTATTTCCAAGTTAGAGGAGGGACACGCACTACGGTCTGTTTTCGGTGTCAAAGGACATTGAAGGAGGGTGAGAAGTTTGTAAGCCATGTCCCCATGTTTTAATGGGCATCTTGTAATTGTGGGAAGGAGATGGCAACGAACATAGAATGGGGGTGTACATTTTTCTAAGCTTTGCAGAATCCCCAAAAAAGTGTAGTAGGCATCCTTAAGAAAGCATAGGAGGCTCCCATACCCACAGGGGGTGCTCACTGAGGACCTGTTCTGCTCCCTCCTCAGGCACTGTGCTATGTTACCCATTTCTCTGACCTCTGAGAGTGAAGGTAAGGCCCGCTGGGCATGCAAAGTGCTCTCCCTGCCTGGCACCCCCCCCCCCACCCCGCCCCGGGGACAGGGGACAGCTCCCGTCCCACTCAGGGGAGCCCTGCCTCCCTCATACACTCTGCAAGTCCTCTTCTTAGAATTGCTGTGGATGTGGTGAGGAAATCAGCAGAGCCAAAGACCATGTAAATCTGGGGCTGCCGGAGGGGCCTGGTGCCTCGAATGGGAAGAGCCTGCAAGGGAATGACATTCGCAGAGAGGAGAGCAGGGCCAAGCCTGGGAAGAGAGGGTGGGGACCGTGACAAGGGTTGGGGGGAAAAAGACAGAGTCTGGGGATCCAGTCCCTGGATTGGTATACTAGACTCCAGCTGCACATCAAGTCAAGACACGAGTTAATAAATTGCTTTTCCACTTAAGGTGATTTTTCACTGGGCTTGTGTCACACATCACCAAAGAACCCTGCAATGCAGCCACCCACAGTACATGCGGCCTTAGGCTGTGATCACAGATTGGGCACCGCTTTGCTCCATGTAACACAGGGACCATGAGTGGAGGGCACGCTTGGGGGATAGAAGCCAGAATGTCACTGGGGAGTTAACTGAGAGAACCAGGATGTGTTATCTGGAGAACAGAGGACACACCTGGGTGAGTGGCAAAAGGGGCAGGGTTTCATTAAATGTCGGAAGACCCCAAATTTCCCTGTCTAAGCCTTAAGAGAAGCAGGGCAGGTGTGTCAAAGCAATGGAGAATCAGACTCCAACTCCACGCACAGAGCTATTCGAGGAGCAAACAGGTTCCCTTGGAACGCTGGGAGATCCTCAGCCCTGGTGTTGACACCCTGTCACCCGGGCCACTGGTAGGTCCCCCAAGCTCCCCTCCATCCAGCAAGTCTCGGGCTCCACACCTGGGAATACTGGGGCCTCTTCCAGCTGACAGGAACGAGGACATTGGAGTTGGAGCCCGATGAGGTGGAGGACGTGCTCCGGGTGACGGCCACCGCCCTGGGCTTCCCGTCACGCCCAGCAGAGTTCTGCAGCTCGTCGTACCGCCTCCCGATGATGGGCGTCTTGGGAAAGAACACAGAAGCAGCGTTCTCCTACCTCGTCAGCAGGCCGGGAGCCCGGCATCGCGCTGCTCAGCAGCAGCAGAGGACTGCTTATTGGGGTACAAATCAGAGTCGTGATGTCCAATGTACGCAGCAGGCTCCTTTTCCTGATGTTCAACTACACATTCGGAGTCCTTGTGCATGTTCCCCACTTTCCTGCCCTCTTTAGCAGCTGAAAATACTGCTAAGGATTAGAGGCAAAACGCTCAGGAAGTTTTCAGGTGTTTAAGCTTGAAAGACACAGTCCTCACAGGAGACCAGCAGTCTTTCCCGCTTCCTAACCTTTATGTACTCCCAGTTACTTAGAAATTTATTTAAATGGTTTGTATCTTCAATTATTTAAAAATGCACGAGGACGGGGCCAGGTTTCACTTCCTGCATGCCCTGGAGTGCGGTGGCAAAGGTGGGCACGACAAGCTCAGGCCCAAGGAGCAGTCCCACAGGAGGCCGGCCTGCAGGCCGACCCCCGGCCTCAGGGGCTGCCGCTGACGGGCAGTTTTTGTACTTCTTCGGAAGAGAATAAACTTCCATCCGAGAGGAAACGTAGCTTCGCCCTGCCCTGCCTCTGCCACGTAAGGCATGTTAAGAACTGAAAAGCAGCAATTTGATACCTCGGTATCATGTATGTACTAAATATACGTGAGGGTATCACCAGGGCAGGACACAGTCTCTCCCTAATGAAATGATGGCGTGTCCGTGAGAGCACGGCGTGAGGACACCCAGCCTGGGTGCAGCCGGCTTCAGAGGGCGAGTCAGCGAGTAACGGCTGCGAAGGACTATTCGGCAGCGTCGGACGTGTACTACGTACCCGTCGCGAACCAGACCCCGGGTACGAAATGGACAGAGCGCAGGTTCTGCTTTGCGGGTACTTAGGGGCCATGGGCTAAGAGACACAGGAAAGTGAGGTATTTTTGCATCTTAGATGAAACTAATTAAGAACAAGCCTCTCGGATGTTTGTTCCCGGACCAGCAGGTAAGTCTGACTACCTTCTGTCCTCTCTTTGCTCCCTGACTCCTCAGCTTGGTTCACTAGTCCCTCCCACACACTCTCCTCTCTCCCAAGGCAAGAATTTAGACCATTTTATGCTTTAAAAAGCAGCGTGGCTTCGGGAAGCCACCGTAAAGGCAGATTCTATTTTCCTGCGAATCTCAGTTGTTTGCTGGTCTGGCTGCAATTCAGGGCACAAGGCTGCTGATATATAAGGACAGGATGCGACAGCTGTCAGAAAAAGATGACGGTCATGGTTTAAAATGTATGAGATCATTTCAATTTTAAAAAGTCATTTTTTATACAATGGAGGCACCTTCTATTTCTAAAAGCTGCCACTGGAGAGCCCAGTGAACATGACATTCATTGTGTTCCTAAAACACAAGCTAATTCAAGCCTTAGACACATGTCATTGGAAGAAAACGTAGAGTCTGTCTCCCTTGCTCCAGGCACCTACACTTGACCTTTGCCATTGCATAGTCACGCTAAAGTTTACAGAGACAGTTAACACACCTCTGAGATGTCAAAGTGAAAGTCCAGGGTTTTCCCAGGCAGCTCCTTCGAAGCACTGGTCCACACGCGATGCAGCTCCATCTTTGAGAGGTCGCTGTGCTGGTAGGAGGGCAAAACCAAGCTTGCTGACCGAGACACTACCAGCTTCAGGATGTTCAAAGCTTCTCTCCAGTGAACGCTCTGCAGGAAAGGAAACATTCAATGGTTAAAAGCAATTTCAGTATTTTAAAACCTGACCATAAACGCTAACTCGTGCAATGTCTTGTAACCAATAAGACTTTAAACACAGATTTAAACAGTGCAGGAAATTCTGTGATAAATAAAAGGCAAATGGCATAGAAACACACATTAGAGGAGCTACATTACGGAAACAAGCAAAAAAAGACCAATTTTGTCCATATTCAAATAAATTTAAAACAATAAGATACCATTTTTGCTAATGAAGTGCCTCCTTAATTTAAAAAAGAAAAACCTACAAAAAAAAAAATCCCCAGTGCATATATGTTACTGACCACTCATTCCTTCTCCAAATTCTCCCCACCCACACTTTCCTGTCTTCCCTGGTCCTGGTCCCATTTCCAGGCTCTTCTTGTCCCATTTGCTTCCTGGGTACATGACCTCTACCCTCTCCTCTTTCTGCTGTGTCTTCCTCGTGTCTCAACCCAGGAATCTGGGAGCCGTTCTGAACTTGTCTCTCTCTCTCCCTCCTGATAAGCTGTCTCTCCTTCTCCAGCTGAATCCTCTCCAGCCTCTGCCTGGATTCATCCTTCTCTCTCTTCCCTGCCCTTCCCCTTGTTTCAGTCACAGGTGACACTCAGTATCAGATGAGTTTCAGGTGTACAGCATCATGGTCAGACATTTATATACCTTACAAAGCGAGCCCTCGAGTAAATCCAGTACTCACCTGGACCAGGCACAGCTACTACAACATTATTGACTATATTTCCTACGCTTTACCTTACACCCCCGTGACTATTTTTGTGACCACTGCTTTGTACTTCTTAATCCCTTTGCCTCTGTCCTCCAGCCCCCACTCACCTGTCCCCTCTGCTAACCATCAGTTTGCTCTCTGTGTCTATGGGTTTGTTTCTGTTTACCACTAAGGATTAGAAGCAAAACACTCAGGAAGTTTTCAGGTGTTTAAGCTTGACTCTCATAGTCCTAATAGACCAGCAGCCTTTCCCTCTTCCCAATCTTTATGTACTCCCAATTATTTAGAAATTTATTTAAACGATTTATATCTTCAATTATTTAAATGCATGAGGACAGGGCCAGGAGGTTTCACTTCCAGCGTGCCCTGGAGAGCGGTGGCAAAGGTGGGCTCCCCAAGCTTCAGGCCCAAGGAGCAGTCCTACAAGAGACCGGCCTATGGGCCTGCTCCCCCTGGAACACCTGGCCTCGGGGTGCTGCTGACGGGTACAGTTTTTGTACTTCTTCGGAAGAGAATAAACTTCTGTCAGAGAAGAAACGTAGCTTCGCCCGTCCCAGCGACGTAAAGAATGTTACGTCCTCAAATCCAGCATTCCCACTCCAGCGACAGTGCTCTTTCCAGAACTCTTCAGGCCACTCACCTGCCTGCAACCCTTCAAGGCCTCCCTCTGGTGGGCGGGGTGGAGTCGTACTCCGAGCGGGGCCTCCCGCAGGCCAGCCCGCAGCTCCCCTCACCAGGCCAGGCCTCCCCGCCTCGGTGCTGCGCCCTCATCCTGGCATGCCCTTCCTCTCTTCCTCAGTCTATCAAACGCCTACACTTCCTGCAGGAATCACTTTACCATCTTTGTCTCCCTGATGACCCCCAGGCAGACAGATATGCTTCTCCCACAAAAATGTGAACGTTCATATTTGCACCAATGTCTTTGTCAACGAATTTAACCAGAGAACACCTAGCATTTGCCCTTGAACTCTGAAACTCACCAAGTGCACTCCTGAGACAAAACAGAGAAGTAAACGAGATGTGGCGAGAAGGATGTCTGTGCTCTAGAGCTTGGCCCTCACCACTTAGCCCCATGGTGGCCCCCCACTGCTCCCCATGACCAGGGGGCCCCTTCTTTAGTTTGTGGGTATCTGTCTCAGGTTAACTTCGAGGATCTAGAAACTAGTTCTGGTCTGTTTGCTCTCTTAATTTTTCTTTTTAAAAATGTTCATTTCTTTCCTGTTTCTCCCTCAGTAGTCTGGTATGGCTTTCAAGAATCAATCTGTAGGTGTCTGCTGACGCTCACCAGGTGACCTGTTAAGAAGGGTGGCCGTACAAGGAAACAGGGGCACTGCCTTTGGGACCACGTGGACCTGCGTTCAAATACCAGCTCCACCTTTACTGACTCAGATCTTAGGGCCAGTTTCTTAAAAAAATTTTTTGTTAAGATAGTTTATTATGGAATTATTCAGTATATACAGAAACAGAGACCAGTAAAATGAACCCCCTGTAGGCTTGACCACTCATTCACATTTTGTCCCCTTTTTTCTTATCTCCCCAACATGTTTTGTTTGTTGGGATATTCTCAAGTACTTTCATACAAGTTTCTTAATCATAGTTCCCTCAACACTAAAGCGGTGATTTGAACCTCTCTGAATTGACCCTTTGCATGTTGAAACACCTGGCCTAGAACCTGGGACACGAAAGTTCCTTCTCCTTCTTTGAAATGGGGAATCTACAAATAAGAGGCTGGCCTGGCCCTCTCAGCCAGGTGTGTGCCCTTAATATTCTAACCTGTGAGCCCAATATGCAGAAATGTGTCCTTTGAGGGGACACAGCAGGCCTAGTCCTGTCTTCTCAGTGTAGTGTTGGGGGTATGGTCACACACCACTTCTGACTGCTCTCTGTGTCATGGAGATCAACACATTCGAATGCCTGGCCAAGCACAAGCTCCACACAGGGCCTCTGTCTTCCTAGATTGACTCTCTGGAAACATCCTGGTTGACAAGTGAAGTTACTTAAATACTCACTTGCACATATTTCTCAATGGTCTTCAGGACTTCCACGTTAAACTGCTTTACAGACACGACTGAGAGGTCCAGGTAGCTAAGCAGACTGTAGATCACCTGAAGAAGTGGCTGCTGCATGGCGGGGAGCCCCTTCTCCAGCAGCTGTGGGGGCGAGGCACAGTATGAGTCAGTGGGACCCCAGATTTCCCAATACTTTAATGATTGCATGTTTCCTTAGAAGGGAAAAGAAAATCTCAACTACTGAAGAAACGAAGATTTTATTCAAGGGCACACAGGTAGGTCAGAATATGTAAATATGATATCCACACAACGGAATACAATAAAATAAGCTTTAGTCAAAAATTGCTGAGCACTCAGCGTGGTGTGGGCAGGTGCATCTTTAGGCTGCACATTGTTCCTGTAAATCATCCATCATGAAGTGGGCAAACACGTTGAAAGAGTCTCCAAAAAAGCTCACTGAAGCCGAATGCAGCCTCTCACAACAACGCCAACTGGTACATGGATGCAGAGTGTACTGGCACACTCTCCTAGTGGGGGAAGCCTGTACTACATGGGGCCCGCACTCCGGAAGATAATTGCTTTTGAGTCCCACCTCGTATTTGTTCTCTTGTGTCTGGCTTATTTCAGTTAGCATAAGGTTTTCAAGGTTCATCTACATTGCAGGCCATGTCAGTACTTCGTTCCTTTCTAAGTCTGAATAATAGTCCTTGTGTGTATCTATCACATCCCATTTGTAGTTCTGAAACTTATGTCTAGACATCCAAACAAGTATTGCCTGACTCACACATCACGTTTGTACAAACAGGCACTGTCTGCCTTCACATGCAGGGTGTTTGTGTCGGTTATCCTGCACTTCCTGTGGACTGAGGTGAGCATGCTGGCTTAGTCACTCCTGTGGGGACAGACGTGACCAAGGTGTTGACAGTCTGAGTACACACTGCTGATCCAGGTCACAAGCCAAATAATGCAGGACCCACCATAAATGCTGAGGGATGGAGTGGCTGCCCTTTTCTAGGCAGAGGCTTTCAGTCCTGTGGAACCTTTCAGAAAGCGACTGATTCGTTAACCTACCTCTACCCTGAGTCAGTCACATAACTGAAGACAAGTTAGAAGAATTGTCCTCCCCATGTTTGAGAAGGCCTTGTAAAAGTACAAATGCATTTCTCCCATGGGGAAAATGGAGTAACGCCGGCGCTCTCACCGAGCTGCCTCCGGAACGACACGCACCTGTTATGGAGCCATGACGTGCACGGTCCCACGTGGCAGCGATTTTGTTGTTTATGCGCCTCACGCGCTCGCTTCTTGGCAGGCGCCATGTTGGGTCTCCTGCCCTTGTAAAGGGGTGGGGCGCTCCGGGAGAGAGCTACGGGCTATGGGCTCTGAGCTGTGGAGAGAGAGCGGTCTCCCGGAGGCCGTGTTTGCTGCTGCTCCGCTTCCGGAATAAATGCTACGTTTGCCTGGAGCTCCTCCATGTTTCTCCGGTCTGCCCGGATCCAATGCAAACCTGTCTGGCCTCGGTCGTTGGCAATACATCCCAATGGAAAAGCACCCCTCAAAATGCTAAGACAAGGTAAGCTAGCTGTTCTCCATCATCTGCCCCATAGATTTCATGACCTGTATACTAAGTTATTAGGGACTGTATGTGCCAAACAGAATACGTTTCATTTGTCCCATACGTTTTGTATTTCTAGCACCAATGTCCACAGAAATCAGAATAGGGGTTTGTGCTAGAAACCATTTGTAGAAGGACAAAAAAAAAATCCCAGGTTTAAAAGTAAGCACAAAAGATGTAGGTAATAGTATTAGTTCAAAATGTAAGCTTCATGAATGAGTTCAGAGGAAACAACCGTTCAGCATATCAAGTCACACAGTAACTTCTTAAGTAAGATTTGAGCACCCAGAGTAATTAGGAGAAAATACCCTGTTGCTGTCACGAGCTAGCAGGTGTTCATGTAGCAAATAGAAGTTTAAGCTTTGGGGGCAGCTGGGCCTTGGTTCAAATGCTGGCTCTGCCACCTTAAATGTAGGGCAGACTACGGAACCCGGCCAAGCCTCAGATTCTATATAGTGACAGTAGACATGTAGATGGGTTGTTGTGAGGACTGAAAGTGATTCCAACAGCATCTGTGATAATATATAATGGGCACTCTATAAATGAAGAGTATTATCCGTTCCATATACATATTTTATCTATGGAAACTATTAATATGAGGGGGTACCCAAAAACTCTGGAATGATCTTCTGGAGGGTGGACTCCTTGTAGTAGGTGAGTGTGCTAGGAGCCCATCTGCATCAGTGTGCCACCTGGCATTGTTGTGAGAGGCTGTGTGTGGCTTCAGTGAATTTTTTTTTTTTTGAGACTCTTTCAATGTGTTTGCCCATGTCACGATGGGTGATTTACGTGAACAGTGTGTGGCATGACAATACAGCTGCCCACACCTCGCTGAGCATTCAGCAGTTTTTGGCCAAAAACAGCATGACCCCTGTGCCCCACCCTCACTATTCACCCAATCTCTCCCCAAGTGACTTTTCTTTGTTTCCCTGATGAAAAAGTCCTCAAAGGGAAACATTTTCCTGATGTGGAAGAGGTGACATGGCAGGACCATTAAAAGGCATCAAGATCTACAAGTTCAAAAACTGTTTCGAGCAGTGGTAAAGTATCACGATAGGTGTACAGCATCAAACAGAGAGGATTTTGAAGAACACTTAAGTTTAAACATGTAAGAATAAATACACAAGTTTTTACAAATGAATTCTGGGTTTTTGTTTGTTTATCTTTCATTGAAGAGCTTACCTCTGCCAGGTAGGTAACCATGTTCAAGGTGATGTCAGCATATGCTTCATGAAGGTATCGGCAGACCACATTGACCCAGGTGGCACAGTCCCTCGTATAGCTGTGTGTTTTATAAAGAGTCATGACGTGTGCAAGGTTGGAAAGTTTGGGGTTCTTCTCTTCCAAACAAACCTTAGAGAAAAGGAAAACCAATCAGGGATAAAACAGCTTGATGAGTAGGAAGAAATGTTAGCAATTTTGCTATAAGCCCTGGCAGTCAGGGGAAGAAACTGATACCTTTTTTTGGTAGGCTGCAGAAGTGCTTATGATATTAGTTAGCTAATGTAATTTTCACAAATTCTTTCCACCTCTTCTCTCAATAATAAAACCAAAAAATGACAGTATGCATAGCCACCCAGAATGTAAATGAGTAGCAATTATCAGTTACTGTACTGGGGCTTGTGAAACTCAACCTCTCCTGGTCTGGTCATTTCAGTCCAACATGGGGCCTTCCAGGAGGTATGGATGGATCTGACTGACCGTGGACCCCTAAGCCTTACCTGAGCAATCCTTTCGGCTACATCCTTGCAGAACTGATTGGGGCTTTCAAAATGCTGAATCAGCTGGGGCAGGAGACACAGGACATTCAGAGGAAAGCCTGGATTAGAGAAGAGACAATAGAGATGGCTGACTACGGTGCGTTTTAGCTGTCAACAGTGGGAAAGCACACCACAGACTTTATCTGAGGTCATTCTAACACAGTCTTTTGAAGCAGCTTTTGTATGATCTAACAAAATCCAGGATAAATGTATAACCGCAATTTTAAAAAGCAGAATAAAATGAACTAAAGCAGTATTTTGAAATTTTTATCAAAAAACATACTTTGAGGAAAAACTGTATGAGAGGACACGGGCTAATCAATTTAAGTCTTCCCCATGTAATCGAAAAGACCCTAACATGCTGAGGAATGGCTTTATATCACCGTGTTAAGCTCTAGCTTCATGAAGAGTCCTGGGCCACATGCCATGATGTTAAAAATCTTGTTTGTTGATTTGACTTAATTTAAAATAATAGGGAACCAAGAAGATTTTCAAGAGGAAAAGAAATGCTAAGAAAAACTCAAGATTTAGGAGTTAAGAAAAATGAGAGGAAATGTCTGTACAATAGCAATGGAATAAACCAACAGTATTTGCAATTTGGTCTGGAAAGCATGAAGAAATGACCAATATAATGCCTTTATATTACTTCTGCCTCTTTTATGCTATTGCCTTAAAACTATCTTCTAAATTATAAATAATTAAGACTCACATTACATAAAATTTTGAAAGAAAAGAACAAAAGAGTACCAAGGAACTATTTCAGCAGAACTGGTAAAAGCAGTAAGCCCACCTTATCTTACTGAACAAAATGTGGACAAAACAACCCCCAGAATTGTAAGAGAGGGCATGTGTTGGCTTTACCAATGGCTTGCGTTGAGTCCACCATGGATACTTTGGACACTGGCGTCAGCAGACTGAAAAGCTGCAGGGTCAGGTCTGTGGTGGTAAGTGAGGTGAACCCTTTCAGCAGCAGCTGCTGTAACCCTGAGAAGTCTGCCCACTTGAGCTGTGCCTGGAGTTTCTCAAGTTTTTCTCGATTCTCAGGTTTATCGAGTGGCATGTGAGCCAGCAGTCTGCTCAGCAGCCGTAAGGCCATCAGGTATTCAAATTCAAAATCAGATTCCATCAGGGCCACTGTGACCCAAAAGATGGTGGCCAGCAGGTTGGTTGGGTGGTTTATGTGTGATGGGTCTGTGAGGCTGTCTTTCAAGGAGGATGAGCTTCTGGTTTTTGAGGAGAGGCCTTGCTGGGTACAAGCCTGAATTCTGTCCAGGGTGGCGCTCCGAGGTGGGTCTGAGGACCGGTCAACAACACCGAATTTCTTGGGCACAGAGAAGCTCCTTTGATGCCGGCTTCGTTCTGCAGTTGTTGTGTTGCCGCTTGCTGTCCCAGGGTTCACGTTCAGCTGCCCTGTGCTCTTTCTGCTTGCTGTCAGTTTAGTGCTAGAGCTTAAATCTGGTGATGAAGAGCTGGGTATAAAAATAAAAGTGCTCAATAGAAAGTCAACATGCTTTAGTGAAAAGCCTGTCTTTTTAACATCCACTGATGAATAGTAAGGGAGAGTCATTGTTCTTTGGAAATACTACTTTCTACTCATTTTTCCTATACTTTTAAAGAAATATGTTTGCTTACTCTTAAACTTAAAAGATATGAAAAATAAAACTTAACAAATCAAATTTAACTCACCAATAAAACATCAATACCTAATACTAACCTACATTTATTGAAAGGTAAAGAAATAAGCAGTTGGTCATAAAGTTTACTGAAATTTCTTTTTTTCATTTGAATTTGGGTAGGAGTAATTAAGAAATACAATGTACCTGATAGGTACAAATTTTAATACTCTATTAAATGATTGCTAAGGAGAACAGAAATTAAAATGATTATTACTATCTAGAAAGAAAAAAGTAAATGTGTCAAAGGAATATTTCTGCACTTATAAAAATATATGAAAAATTATTTCTAAGCCTCTTTCAGGCTGAAAAGGTTAAATTCTTTATTAACATTCCTGATAAATTTGACTGATTTAGATAAATCTGTAGGTTTATACAGATAAATGTGTGATGTTAGTAATCACATTAAGTTTATCTACCCATAAAAATGTTCAACTTAAAAATAAGACCAATGTGATATAAGACAACATTACTGACTTAATTTTAAGCTAGATTAACTCAATTATACCAACAATATGGAATCACAGATTATTTGAAATGGATTATTAAATACTAGTCAGAGCAAAAGGAATTAAAAAAATAAACAAGAAAGATCCTAATGTAGAAATTTTGCAAGTAAAATCAACATTTATTCCAACTGTTTCTATAGTAAGAGTTTGGATGAGTTTGTATATATTCATTTAAAAAATATTTGGTTTTAGTTTCTGTTACAATAATATATAAAATTTGAAAAATATTCAAAGACATAAAAAATAAAATAAAATAGTAATATTTGTATTGTTTAGAGATAACATTTGGGTTCTATCTTTCTTATATTTTAAAATACTTATGTAATTGTGTGTGTGTGTGTGTGTGTGTGTGTGTGCATGCGTGTAATATTAATTTCCCTTTTTTACTTAAGAAATGTCAATACATACTTTTTCAGGTCATGATTAGACTTTGAAAACTAGATTTGTTCTTTAGACTTTGCCCAAACTCCGGACATCTCCCAAATATTCAGTGCAGTAATATTTGATCTCAAAATGTCATGAAGCTGGTTCTCACCGAGATAGTACAGTTAGGAGATCACTGTTCTTCAAGCAGTCAGACAAGTTATCCACAGCAGCTTCCAAAGTCAGGAGGGCTTCCATTACATAACCCTGCCAATCATTAAAAGATGACATTTTTATGCTGCTTGTAACCACTGTTAACTTCCTGGGCATAAACCTAGTTAATGCAAACTCTATTCAAATACCATTGAAAGCTAGACAGTTATTACTGTGTTCCCAAAGTCTGCAAACAAATTTTAAGTCCACTGAGGAAATTCAGATGGCTTAGGAGTTAGCAGATTATAATCATACAGATATACTTCTCTAGGTCTGAGGTCCTCTACAGAGCGATTAATTTGAAATCCCATAGGGAGGGGGCAAAACACGGAAGGTGGCAGGCCTGGGTCTGGCTGAGGGGGATGGTGGGCCTTTGAAATGCAGAGTTCCCATGTCTGAAAGCCAAAGCTTCAGGGATAAGGTATGAGGTCTGAGCCAGCACTCCCAAGGGCCAGAAGGATGAAAAGAAGCTGCAGAATCTATAGGCCTGCAGACCTTCTGAGAGGCAGGCACATTTCTGATGGGAAATAAGGGTTTGGCCTAAGTACAGGGCTGGTAACGCCCTTGGCATTCAACCTGCCCAGCTCTCCAGTCTCTGGGGTCTACCTACAGGGTCTTTTGGCATCTACTGTCTCCGTTACTTCTTCAGCTCTTCTCAGTTTACTGAAGGCTGACTGTATAGAGAGGGGTGGTGCTTGGCAGAAATACAATGGAGATCCCTTTTCTAGGTGGGAAGATTGCACAGCTATGTTCTAGGTTGGTGGGGAAAAAAAATAAAAAACAAACCAAACAATACAAAACACCCTTCCTGTCACCCACCAAATAAAATGAACAACAAAACAACGAAGAGGAATCACTGAAGGATATTCAGTTGTCAGCTTGAACAAGACAGATAGTACCTATGTAATTCTAGAACAATGTTCCTGGGGAGGATTTTTGCAGATAAAAGAATCAACCTCTAAAAGTTTTCAATCAACTGTACATGTTCAAAGGGCTGGAATAATTTGCCAGAGAAAGAAGGCTCTGAGGAAGGTGTTACTCCTCAGCTCTGAAGTGGGAGAAGCTGGGTGGTCTTTCCTCGCCTACCTGAATCTCGTCACCATGTTCTCCAATCACTTCCACTAGTCTCGAGAGAAGGTCAGACAAGGCATGTGCTGACAGAGGCTGTTTGAGTGCCCGGAATATCTGGAAGGACCGGCAGGCATAGTGCCTGGAAGAGCTCGCCAGGGCCGTCTGCAACGCAGCTTCACTCAAGTGTTGCTCCAGATGGAAACCTAGGGCATCGAGAGGCCAGAGAGGTCAGCTGCCTCTGCAAACTCTGGGGCAATGGTTATCTGACGGTTCAAAGCAGATTCACTGCGCAGCGCCACCTCCTGGTAGAACTTACTTAAAAATTAACATAACACACACACACACACACACACACACACACACACTCTCTCTCTCTCTCTCTCTCTCTCTCTCTCTCTCTCTCTCATCAATCTTAAGGAGGCACAGTGTAATAGAAAGAGATGCTTTGGAGCAAGATGGCCCTGGTTTTGAATGAGAGGTCTGGGGAGTCTGGGAAAGAAACTTATTTTATATGTGTCTGTTTCCTTATCGTTAACCTGTGAATAATCATAGCACCTATCTCACAAAATTGTTGTGAAAATTAAACTTAAAAAGTTCTTCGTAAAGTGTGTCACACATATGTGCTCACAAGTGTATTACTATGTAGTGCACTGCTATTTTTCTGTATTATTCTTTGGTACCGCTTTGTACATGGAATACTTTCACTCCTCTTTTCAAGTAAGGATTTGTTAGAAACCAATTTTCCAAGTATTTGTGTATGTAGAGGAAGCTGTTAGTGGATCTAGTCAACTCTAAACACAGCCAAGGCCTGGCCCAAAGTCTTGGCTCTTCACGATAGTCTATAAATGTGCAGGCATCCAAATGTAGACCCTGCAAACAAGGCAGCCATTGTTTAAGTCCCCACTGGAATATGTCTTCTTCCAGTAGCATGAAGGGAATCAGCCATCAGAAAACCACTCAGCCAGGAGGAAATGAAGATGTGAAGCCCATGGCCGAGTCGCGGGCCCTGAGATTGTATGTGAGCTTTGCTTTCGTGCAGAGAGAACCAGGTTGAAGGATCAGAAGGCATGACGACAACAGCCGTCTGGACTGTCTCCGTGGCACATGTGATCGTCACATGAAAGTGGACCAGGAGCAGTAATGCAGTGTCATTGTTCTTAGCTGCCACTTGGCTTTTTGACCCTAGGGGCATGCCGGCTACGTAAGAAAATGTTCCTGCACAGCGAACAAAGCGTCCTGGAAAATGGACTCAGACAAACCCAGGGCGGTAAAAGCAGGATGAATCCCACACGGGCCGTTTCACAACTTATGAATGGGTTATGTTTCAAATCGTTCTTTATGTCTTCAGTTTTTTTGCCAAAACATTTTTCTCCAACCATTTTATGGGTGGGGGGTAGGTCAATGAACAAAAACTTCCTGAAATCATAATGTGCCTGAAGACGAGAATGTACTAGGAGGACTGCGTATTCCTCCACCCTGATGGCAATGGCCTTTGGGGGAAGCTAGTTAATGTGTTACAGCAGCTATGCCACCCCGACTAATACAAGTGTTTCCAGGAACATATTTCATTGTGCTGTAGTGGAACCAGGCAGAAAGCAGTGATACAAAAGCCAACTGTAGTGGGTAAGATACCTTGGGCAAGGTGTGAAAAGACTGGACCCCAAGCAGCCCAAAGCACCTGCTGAGAATGCAGTCTAAGCTAAGGCATTCTTACGTCTTCTCATTCTTACTAACTTCACACAATTCAGAGTTTTAGACAAATGGATAGTTCACATACAAATAATGAATTTCTCCCTTTGGGCTATGTTCAATTATGAAGCGACTTTTAAGTGGGAGGATACCAATACTAAATGAGGTCTTCATAGTTCAAAGAAATTCCACATGGGAAACTCAAAACTGGTAATGCAACCCTATTTCTATTTATCAGTATGTTCAGGGTTTTAGTAAGCATCCTCTGATAGTGAAGAGGTGTGGCTAATCTGGAATGTTTTAAACTGTGAAGTGTGCTAGTTATCACAGCAGCTGGACAGCCAGTGAGCCATATTTAATGGGTCCACCCAGGTGCATGGAAAGGGTTTAAATAGTCATTCCATTTCGTTGGAAAAACCACATTAAAATTTCACACACAAATAAGCCAGGCCACGTTGAATCTGAATAGAAGTCAGCTAGGGCTTCAATGTTATGATGCTGTTACAGCCTAAATAAGATCCACACTGTGTTCAGAATATTCCAGGCCCATCAGCACCGGAATTGTTAGCAAATAGTTTTAAAGTAAAAAATACTTTATTGCAAAATTCTTTCTTTTTATTGAAACCAGTTTGCAAGCCTGACAATTTCTCACTGTGGCGTCTCTATCTAATCAATGAAAGATTTACTTCTCATAGCCTTCTTTAAATAAAATTAATATTATAGGCAAAGTTTAATTCTAGTAAGGTAATGAAGCAAGGAGAAGAGTGACTTTGGAGAAAATAGTTGATTGAATATAAAGACTACGTGACATTAACAGTCAGCCAGGTACATCTGAAATAAACTTTAGAATGCTCTAGGAATATTCTTTCGCCATCAGTTCTTCCTCACAGTCCTGAGTGTGTGGCGATACGGGAAAGAATGAGCTCCATTCCACAAAAGTCCCAAGAGTGGGGGCTGGGAAACAGGATGAAGTACCTGACTTAGAATCTTTAAATACGGACACAACGTGACGTAGAAAGTTCGTGAGCTGTTCAGCACTCTTTGAGTTTTGATTTTTGGGCGTGATGTCTTCATGGCACCAGAGGGGACCAAATGCCCTGAAACAACACAACCACACACACACACACAATGTCAAAAAGATAACTGTCATCTTGCATTTTTAAAGGCATCTATGCAGTTCTACCTCTAAAGGTACAATATATGTTTTTTAAGTGGTACCAATTAATTTGGGAGGGGTGAATTTCAGTTTTGTCAAGTTTAAGAGCATACTCAAACAAAACTGATTTAGCTAATATGGAGACATACTTTTGTTTTACTCACCAAACCCAAACCTCACAACATTTAATCACAAAATGAAAACCTGTCAATTCACCAAAACAGTGTTGGGCACATAACAGATGCTCCATAAATATTTGCTAAATAGAATAATATAAAATACTAAGTAAAGTACAGACTTAGATGCAGACTCGATTTGCACATGCTAGCATTTGTGGAGCTAATGCTTTTATGAGGACAGTTCACATCACCAGGGTTGCTGCATACCATAGACCCCAACGGGAGATGCAGCCTCCGTTGTCCATTGGATTTTTGACAGTGAGAACAGATGTGAACATTTCAGAGAACACCCTTCCAACACACTGATGATGGAGAGTGGTGACAGTAAAGCATTCGGGACTCTGAAGTCCCCTGTGTGTAGGCACCATCAGCCCCTTCCTAAGTTCCCTGTTGGCTCAATCCCACATGGAACTGAAAGCTATGCAGAACACTCTGAATTGTTAACTGACGAGAGAAAATGCTCATTTTTATTCTTTTCTGTTTTTACATTAACTGAAGCCTTAGTTGAAGAAAGAAAATCCCGTGAGATACCAGATAACACTGCAGGGACTGGGCTCCTAGAATGAGGGTGCTAGGGCACCGGTGAGCGTGGTTTTATACAAATGCTGGGCCTCGGGATACTGTAAACTCTGAGGCTGAACTGCTCATTAGGAGAACCAGAAGGCCTGAAAAATGGGATTGCTTGCAGTTTTTCTCTATTTTGCTTTATTATTAGTTTGATTCCTTCCCTATTGTACTTCTTGCTGCTTCTGGATTCTGACTTCCATTTATAAATGACTCTTTGGAGTGGACGAGCGGACAACGGCCCCCTCGGCAGCTGTTCCTGGGCTGATGTGGCCAGTACATTTCAGGCTGTTGGCTCAGTCTCAGAACTCACAGGTCCTGGCAGCTAAGAGATGACGACAGTGACGCTGACCATGCGGTGCTATCTCGTGTCTCCGTCTGGTGCATTGTCGTTACACACAAAATCCCCCTGCCCATCAACTGTGACGCCCGTGGGATCTCAGACACTACTGTTCTGCCTTGTGTACAGACCCCAGAAACTGCCATGCAGAAGAGGACATAGGACTTTGCTGTGTGGCTTTAAAGGGATGGCATTTCCCCCAAAGACCGACCTGAGAACAGCAGCTTGTCTCCCTGTCCTCCTTACCTGGTCGTCAGAAACTCAATGAGCTTGTTTGCCTTCTCGTCTGTTTCAGCAGCTGTGTCCACGTCTTCTACCTCCTGGGTCATCTGGGGGAGGTTCCCACTGCTGCCTCCCAGGCTGATGCTGGAGGAGGTGGAGCTGGAGCTGAGCCCCGAGTCTGGCACCGGTGACGACTGGTCCTCCCTCAGGAAGTCAAAGCCGCCTGGTGGAGAGGAAAGTCAAGGTGGAGTGTGCTAGGTAGGGCACATGCTGGAGGCTCGCATACAGCTGTGTGCAGTTATTTGTTTTTCAGGAGAAAACATTTAATTTTGGCTATGGCTATGATAAACGAGACTCGCATTCTTTCCTTGTTTATGGAATAGCTGCACTGCTGTGTAAACCAGAGTGTATGTGGTAATAGCAGTGTAGACAATTACTTGATAGAGCACAATGTGAACATACATGACATTATGCTCTATCAAATAGTTTTCTGCATGCGTGCACACACACACAGGCTGACATACAGTTTCACTATACATCTGGGTCTAACTGCTGTTCTAAATTATGCCTGGATGTCAGACTACTTAAACATGTGACACCATTTTTTGAGGAAACCAGTCACATAATGACTGATGAGTAAGTTATACATCATGTTTTTGAGTAAATAAGCCCAGAATCAGAAATAATTTGTGTATGTTAGTTATTTAAACAAAGCAGGTATCACGTTAGTCAAAGAAATATGGTATAAGCAAATACTATGTCTCCCCCA
Organism: Lyroderma lyra; assembly: GCA_004026885.1. Lineage (NCBI taxonomy): Eukaryota > Metazoa > Chordata > Mammalia > Chiroptera > Megadermatidae > Lyroderma > Lyroderma lyra. Next base: position 77,243 of record PVJL010001270.1, on the reverse strand, counting down.
CCACTACATATTTGGTTAACACTCTACGTCTGTAGGTATGTTGTGGGTTTGAAAATGTGTACACATGACCATCTCCTTTCCTTGATTTAAAAACCACAGAAAGTACACAGTTCTGGTGTATCTGGCAGGTATATTGAGTTACGAGTGAGAAGTTCTGGGTCTGAATATCATCTCTGCCACTTCCTGTGTAATCTCAGGAAGTTTATATGACTTCTCTGTACTCCAGGTCCCCGTTATGATGAGATAAAGACAATGATTTCTATCACAGGATGTTAGTGCAGATTTGAAAGCAACTTTATAGGTGAAATGCAATGTTCTACAAATATTACACAAATGCTTATGAAAAGGAGACACTTCCCAAACTTTTCGTACACCTACCTATTTCAGCATGTTATAGATTCAATCATTCTAGCTAGCCATTGTTTGTCTTACCTAAGGATACTGTGTTTTGTTTTTCTGGTTAAACCCCCCACTCAAAACCATTTATGCCACAAGAGTGGTACAGTGAATGCAAAAACTGATGCGTGTAGAGATATACAACTTAACAGATATTATAATTTTTTTCACCCTAAGATCATGCACTTAATAGAAAACATCTCTGTCCTGGGGCATTAGAACAGCTAGAACTTCAGATTCTTTAAGCATCGACAGAAAGGAGAGTTTTGTGTCTTGAATGGCTACTGATGGATTATTTTCAATTAAGTGTAACGTGGTTCAAAATAAAGATGATAATAATATGGAAAATATATTTGAAGGTATTCAATAATGAAGAGGTGATATTTGTTTTCCAAAGACACATGTCAGTGTCTCTCAAAGGAGGGTCAGTGCTGAGTACATGACGAATAAAAGTAGGTCCTCTTTAAGGTTGTGAGTTATGAGGAAAATGTGTGGTGACATGTGAAATGCCTCTCCATACCCAGCGCCAGTGGAATGGACAAAGTAAGTAAGTAAGGTAGGCCCAGAGCTCTGTTGCTCGTCATCCTTTTAAGATATTTAAAATGGTCTGGTTGTACCTGAGCACCACCGATCAACCCTCTTGGGAAAGTTATGATGAATAGCTGGACGTAGCTGAGTCATTTCTTTGACTCTGCTCGCGCTATCTGCTCTTATTTCTAAGAAGTGTTTGGTTTCAAATCAGCAATGGTTTTTAACAGACTTCCACTCATTAGTGCCTTTCAGAAAAGTCAGTCATTTAATAAAGTGGAAATGCCTCAGGAAAACTAGAAGGAACACGAGGGACACATCTGGCACCTCGGCAATGACCTGCACTCAGGGCGATGGAGAGGGTCAGTTTCCTGTGTTCTCACTGTTCTAGGGTTCTAGGCTGCTGCGCTTGTCCAGTGGACATTTTAACTTTCAGTGTGTCAGCAGGAATGTCTTTAATGAGGGCAGCAACATAATAATAATAAGGAAAATATATTTGAAAATAATTAATAATGAAGAAGGATTTTGAGAGGCATGTTAACAGCAGGTAAAATGGTGCCTATTTACCGAGCTGTCATTACTTGGAAAGGTGGGGGTTGAGCGCACCAGACACGGTAACTTGGGGTCCACTGACCCCTTGAGTTATCTCCGCATTTGTAACCTGCCTCAGAGTCCAGGTCCCGCCTTCTAGGGTTACCTGTGTAGAGATACTCGGGCTGGTAAGCTGGCTGGATGGTGAGCGTCTTTGCTTCCCCCATCTCTCGAGTCTGCAGGAGCACAGAGGCGATGGCGTGGAAACTGCTGTTGCAGGAGAGGGCAATCAAGAGGTGAAGGAGCAATTTCTTGCTGTGTTCAAAGACTTCAGGCCGGTAATGGTCCAGACCTGGAACAAGACGTGGAGTCTCTCAGTATAAACAAAGTTTAAGCTTGTTTAGATTTCAGGGACAGTAAAGATTCCGAGATACAGGGTGTGTGTGTGTGTGTGGGGGGCATGTTAAAAGAATGTTAGTTTTCATTGCTCGTATTTGTGTTACCAATGTAAAGAAGTGGAGCTTAGGGAAAAGAAAATGTGTTATTCCTTAAATCAAATGTTCTCATAAAATGCTGACAGACGGACTGTCCTTGACCCCTCTGATGTGGCTGTATTCCTTCTTTTTGAGATGCTCTCTCCCCAGGTACCCCTCTTCCTGAAATTTCTGGTTTTATTCATTTCTCTATAACCAAACCCCCTGGCTTTTTGTCCCCCTTCCCATTTTCACTTTACAGCTTGGGTGTTTTAAAATCTCAGTGCATGGCCTGCTAAAATCTATATTCTTTCTTTCTATGCATTGATTGTGATTTATGACTTTAAATTTATTACATCCAGTCAAAGTCCCTCGATGTGGCCCAGTCTGTTTAAGTATCTTCATAGATACCGCATGAGTGAGATGCCATTCTCTCTATGTGGCAGTAATTGTAAACAAAGCCTGATCAACTGAGATTTTGGAGCAGATGTCACAAAAAGGCAATGAAAAATGGAAGAGACTAAATACTCAGAAATGAGGACAGCAGATGTCAATGTGAAAGGAAGGCTCCCTGGATGACCTCTGTAGGTTTTTGACCCTCCTGGCTAGAATTCCTCTTTGACCCAGTCTTACCTAAGAAGACAGCATGAAGTAATAATGGCAGATGGAGAGCCCAGTCTTCTCTTACACTGTGATCCACAACCATCTCAGTCATAAAAATCACAGCAATATTGCACCTAATCAATGAAATGATGGAGTTAATGCAACTTCTACAGAGGATGGCAATACATTTACAGACCATTAGGTCATAATTAAATATGACTCTTCAGCCTTTCTGAAGCATTAGGTCATTCCAGGGATGTGGAGTTTAACTTGTGACATTGCACAGGGCTTCAGGAGGACAAACATCAGTTGACTAATCACATAATGGAGAGTTTGCTTATTACTAGGGAATAAGAGCTGAGGGATGAGGAGAAATAGACGACAAGGGTACTTTCTTCATGTAAAGAGCATGACAGGATGAAGACCCATATCAAGGGACATCAAAGAAAAATTAAAAGGGCTACAAGGCAGCTTTGCACAAAGGTTAATATTTGACCAAACTCTGGCAATGTACCAACAGCTACAATTCAAGTCACCCATAGTCTCTCTGATTTCAAAGGTCCTTTCATTTGATGGGACCTGGGATAGGTTTCCCTCTTCTTACAGGAAGAAAAGTCCAGTCCAAGCTCAGTGGTCATTGCTGTCTACCTGCACATGCTGCTCACCTGTGGAGTGGCCCCCGAGGGGTGATGGTCTCTGGGAGGTAGTCAACCAGGGGGGCCCAGCACCCCCCAGTAGAAGGCATCGGTAAGGGCTGTGGCTGTTTGGTCTCTGTGATAGTCAACAGCCAGCCCGTGTAGGGAGAAATGGGGTCATCTGTAAGGTGAGAAAGACAGCACGCTTTATTTTCAGGGAGAGAATTCTGTTTTCCCAAGTTGGTGTTTTTAGAGTCTTTCAATTTCATGCCTGTAAAAATAGCTTTCTAATCATTCAGTTTGGTGAGTGTGAACTCTATGATCAAATGGGTTGGAATTACTTAGGTTTTTGTCATCTCTTTATTTTGGATGTTTATTTTAGTTATTCATTGTCGAGTGATGGAAAAGAGATACACGAGAAGAAAAACATTAAATCACATTGACTTCCCATCACTGTGCAAACTTTCCCTTTCTCTAATCTCCCCCATCTCAGTAAAGGGCAATTCCCTGTTTCCAGTTCGCTCAGGTCAGGAGCCTTAGTGCCATCCCCGATTTCTCTCTCATAGCTCACATCCAGCTCATAATCGTGATGATGAAGATGATGACAGTCATGACAGTAAAAATAACAACATTTGAACTAACACAGAGTTATACCAGGCACTGGTCTATGCATGTCCCATGCTGATAGCCCAATAATAGGTACCTATTGTCCCTATTTCATAGAGGGGAAACTGAGGTTAGGAGATTTGCCACCATTCACATATTCAGCGAGCTCTACCTTCGGAACATACCCAGAATATGACCACTTCCACATCTCCATCGGAACTCTCCTAGTCTGAGCCACCACCTCTCTCACAGGGGAGTGCGGAGGCCTGTTTACCATCTCAGCTTCCATCCTTGCCAGTTAACAGTCTCCTTCCACAGAGTTGCTGGAGATTTATTTTATTTCATTTTATTACTATTTTACTTTATTTTATTTGGGTGTAATTGACCAGAGCAATCCTTCTAGAACAGAAGGCCAGGTATGTGCCTTTCTCTGCTTAACACCCTCCCGCAGCTCCCTTCACCCTCAGAACGAAATCCACAATCTACGCCCGGGCCCTACAAGATCTCCGACGTTTCCCCAGCACCTACATAACGTGTCTGGCATGGAGTAGGGGCCAAATAGGTATATTTTTTGAGTGAATTAATGAACTTCCTTCATGATAGGTGCAACATAAGCACAGCAACCATTTTTTTGGAGTCATTGCTTGTAACGCTCTCCTCATAGCCCAGGGCCATTCAAGATGAGCAGTTGCACCTGGGGCCACATGAGACGACCTGGGTATGTGGCCCCAGACAAGCTGGCTTAATTCTGGGATAGGTTTTAGTGAATCAGTTTTTCCCAAAAGGCAGTGACAGGTAGCTGGCCTGATGCTGTCGGTCCAGGGTAAACGCAGGCCCCAACAGTTAGCAGAGCAGCTGGAGGGGAGTATGAAAATTGCGACTGTGAAAACTGAGGCTCTGAACAGGGATGGGCACTGGAACCAGGCCACATCTCCTGGGGTGTGACCTACAGGGGCTCCCAGGGGAAAGGTCAGCATTCTCTCCAGAAAGCGACAGCTGGCTCTTTCTCACTCGTTGACAAATGCACACCAGGAGCACCGGAATTCTGTGCCGGGAAGCACGGCACAGCTTTAGCCCAGAAACAATGTAAGGCCGGTGTGACAGTCGCTCACCTCAGTCCTCTCAGGGAATTGCCTATAGACCTCTCCCTTTCGGCAAATTAACTTCTTGAATAACCGTCCGGGATGACTCCGCTGCAAAATGCACTTGGAAGCAAACGGCCACCCTACAACCGACTTCAAAAGGGGAGCACGAATCGGGGGATGCTGAAGACTTAATGAAACCAAATCTGTGAGGTTTCTGTTAGGAAAGGACAGACTAGAGTGGGTTTCAATGATGCTCTTCGGTATAGATCTAATGGAACAAAAATGTGCTGAGGATAAAACCGACTTAAAACCAGTTAGGTCGAAAGCACTGTGACTCAGCTGCCCCCCAGCTTCACTAGCTGCATCCTCTTATGGGGTTAGACACATTAGCACATGGCCCTGGAAAATAATCCAGATATTTTAAGTAATTCTGAAAAAAAAAACAAAACACCACTACTTTACATAATATTGGTGAAAAGCTACTTTACAGACTAGGTCTAAATTCTTTTTTTAAATAGAAAATACACTCAAGAGGTTGCACCCAACGCTTCCTTTTGGGTAAACGCTGACAGGGAAGCACGGGCCCCCAGGCCTTCCCTGACGGCCGTCTCCTCTTCCCACCTCTGCTGGTGCCCTCCCGAGTTCAGGAGGGAACAACTGCCCTGAACACGGACCAGATGCCCGGCCGTCCGGTTCTGGAATCCGGTTCACCTCTGCTGCTCTCACGACGTGGGCTATTCCGTCACAGCGGGGCCACAAATACCGCCGGGAGGACCCAGGTACCTGCGTCCCTAGCCCGCTGGTGCCCAATTGGACCCACTGCTTCCTCCAAGACGGTCAAGTTCTATGACTTAAACACTCAGAAAAGGATCTTAGTGTATGAGTTTATTTTATGGACTTCCTGTGATGAGATCCGTTTGAGTAGCCTGATGTCATTTTTCTCTTATAATGAGTAATTTAAACTATAAGCTCTCAGTACCCAAACTGAATGCTACAAAGTCTAATTTCTCTGGTCAATAACAGGAGTCATGTAAACATACTATTGGCACATGATTCAAATTATACACCCCAAATTTTCCCCTTCAAGTGTTGTTTCTACTGGTGCAACAAATTTATAAACATTTCTAGGTATAACAGAGGCCATAAGGATAATATTAAACTTTTATTTCTTATCTAAATTCACAATAGTTTTTTCCTCTTTACATTCTTCTATGATTTTGTTTGCTTTTTGTCTATCAAGTTAGTGATCTGAATTAATTATTATCTCATTTTATTCTAATTATCCTTCAAAATTCACTATTTTAATATAAGGCACATGAGGTTTTACTACAAGAGGGCTCTAAAGAGATGTTTTTCAAAATGATTTATATTATAGTGTTTCTACCAAATTCTATTCCTATACATAGAAGATACACTTTAAAGGAATCAACTGGCCAGGGACAGCGATATTCCTAATGTAAAATGCAAAGTTACGGCATGTTATGTTTTGCTACACCATGCCTGCCACATTCTGGGAAGTCAGGATTTGACTGCTTAACAGTTTCATGATTCACTTTATCTGTCCTCAAATTGAGGGTTACAAAATATTATATAGTAACCAGACTTTTCTCAAACCAACATTTCTTGGGACCCCTCCTCTCCTTTGTAAAGTCGAGTCCCTCGTAGAATTCATGGCCTGTGCTCCTGAGAGTCAGCTGTTCAGTGTTCGCATGGTACCATCCCCGGGTCGGGGCACAGACAGGAGGGAAACGCCAACAGCTTTACCTCACCTCATACTGAAGGTTCTAGTCACAGGTCTCATAGAAACATCACTGAAATGTAACCTAAATTAGAGTTTGGTAATTATACTGGGATTTTAGCCATTCCTCCCATGGGAGCTTTGAATGGTGGAGAATTTCCTGTCTGTGCAGTAAGAGGTAAAATAAGGGCAGGTGAACTGTGGTGCCGTTAGGACTACTTAGCTCTTATCCCACTCCGCACGTTTCCCATGAATGCACAGCAGTTCCAAACAACAGCGACAGAGGCCCTTGGCACTGACTTACAAAATGACCCTAATACGCGAAATACCATCATATTTACGATTTCCACCACAACAGACAAGGACATTCCACCAGCTAGTTTACCGATTTCCTTAGCATGCCTCACTATCACTGGGAGTGTTCCGTCCTTCCAGAATGTGACCAAGTAATACCCGTTGCCTGCTCAGCACCTACAGACGCTGTCCAGGGCTTTACCAACAACGATGAACACCTGACCCTTTCAGTTTTTGTCAACTTCCTGAGGAACAAAGAAATTTCTGTGACAATTACATCTCCCATGTTAACAAAGTTTTTCACTTGGCTACTAAGACTATGCTTGAGAGATGTAGTGTGAAACAGACCCTCTCCTGGGAGAGCTGATGCACAAAGCGTAAAGTAAAGGTCAAATCCACTTCCAAGAAAAACCGCAACATTTGTTTGCTAATGCGGCAATTCCCTACTAGCCTCTTCCCAACCGCATGACCAAGGAAGAAGGGCCAGGAATATATTAATACAAATGTGGGTCTGGGTAGTAGTATGAGTTTTTATAAGTTTGATTTGTCCATGGCTCGGCTTCTTGTTATTTTTATGATGCTGACGCTGTGCTCATCTGCATAGTTGGACTGATGGCATTTAATATCTGCAGGCTCCTTTTTAGTAATTGGAGTAAGAATAAGCAAAATACCCGTATGTCTTCTCTAACCATCTGCCTTCTGCCTGAGACCCCACAGCTGGTGGTACTTACTTTTATCTTCATCATATGACCCTCCAGAACTGTTGCTGTATCTGGACTCCAGGCGAGTGTGGGCTCTGATGACGTTACTAAATCTGCAAATACAAGAACGAACAGCACAGGATACTGATGGGTACGAGGGTGCTCGTTCTCATAAACACACACGCACATGCTATGATTTAGCGGTTGAGTTTTGGCAGCTAGTTCCGATGATGACTTTCCTAAAGGAATACTGTGAAAACTGTACCCCAAACAATCCTTTTTCCCCCAAAGTGGCCAGTGGTCTCTCTTGCTCATAGCACAAGTTCAAACTTTGGAACAATAAACATGTTAAGGCTAATATTGGAGTCAAACTAGAAAATGACAACATTTCTTTGGAAAGAAAATGGTTGTGATACTGAATATAAATCCTTCTTCACATGGTAGCCTGGCAGATGGCAGGTGGTCAGTGAATCACTGCTGAATGACTGAAAAAGTGCTTATGATTTTGTAATAAAAGATTTGGTATAGATTACCAGCTCATAAAAGGGGGTGTTATTTGTGCCAGACCCTGTATATGCAGCCACAGCAAAGAACTAAGTCAATCTAGAAATATCTGGGAAATCCAAGCCAAAGTACGGGTGTGCCCCTGCATTATGGATGGATGTTCACTGACAGCAGATCAATGCTCGATTTGCCTCCAGAAAATGCAGGGCTCTATCAGCCCTCACCAGTGCATAAAGCGATGTTTCTGGAAAAGGAACCAGATGTGGCACTGAGTGCCCACCTTCTCCCAGGAGTGCACCTCAGAACATGCATCCACGACTGGGTTTGCTAAATTCAGAAATGTGTTGATGCTTGTAACTATACGGACTATAATGACTTTGCTGTTGTTCACTTCTGATATTTGTAGCAGTTCCACGCCCCCCCCCCCGCCCCAACACAGCCATCTTTTCCCCAGCAATTCTGTATTTCACACATTCTTCATTGTCACATTTGTTGGGCTATTCCTTTGAGAATTCATACAACAGTAGCGGGAGGATGTCCCCTCAGATTCATACAAATCAAGACACGCAGTCGCCTACTTGTGCTTATGAAATTGAAAAAGTAACAAAACTGTTACCGTCTCAAGAAACTCTTTGATCATGTTTATGTTGATAAAGGCAAAGTTACAAACAGCATGTGCAGCCAAGGCCCTGTTCACCAAGGAACAGAAACAAGGTGACTTAAGAATTGCACAGTGGAAATCTGCACAGGATGGAGACTCCGAGCTGCTCAGGATTCACCACGTATGACATTTCTACAATCGTGCTCTGGAGGGCCAGGCAGGAAGAATGATAGAATGGATCGCAAGTCTTCTCTTTTCCTCCTGGAGATGGTTCTAAAGGAGTACTAAGGAGGCCCAGACGTAGGGGAAGAGCAAGCCCCTTCCAGACTATCCTCCTTATTTTGGGGAAGATCCAAGTACATGCAGTGAAGTGCATGCGTGGCAAAGAAAAAGTAAACACTGACTCCCAAGAGTCAAATCTGTTCTTTCCCTTTGCTTTTCCGGGGTTGGAGAAGACAATTTTGGGCCTGAGCCCGAGAGGAATTTCAAAGATTACGTAGACCAAATAGTCTGTAACATCAAAGATATATGACTTAAGAAATATATCATGAAAATAACTCTGATAAGAGAAAAACTGGAAGGACAAAATGTTTCCCTAAGTTTTATCTTGCTGATTTATCTCAAAATAATACGTAGGCAGCTGTCTGTGGATTACTCATCTCCATCCCCCTATCAACACAAATCACCGGGACTTAAACAGCGTTATGTTCATTGCTTTTAGTTCTCTATGAGAAATCCTTTCATGGAACTACAAATTCATGAAATAAGTGTTCATTAAGGGTTGATGTATTGAAAATACTTAAGAAGTTTGTTTCTGCATACTTTACAAACTGCTGTAAACTACTATTTTAATAAAAAGATGTATTCAGTTTGTTGTTCAATTTAAAAAAATCCTTCTTAGAGTTTAGAGGTTCACTCTGTTAGTAGCTTCTGATGAATTGTTTTTGTTTGTTTGTTTTTATGCACTGAAAGCTATAAAACTCACTACATTTTCCTTTTTTATTTTGACTACCGAGAAACTCAGAAGTTATGTTAATATTAAGCTTTAGCAGTTTTTCTTAGTCAGAACCTTTGACACAACTATCTTACTCTCCTCTTAGCTTGGCTCTTATTCTTTTGCCCTGTTTGAATGGATCTTTTACTATAAGCTATGTGAACTTTTTGTCAGGAGGAATGGCATTATTAAGTATTTCTGAATTATATTAAAGAACCATCAGTCTAGTTGTAAGGAACATGGCGGCAGGGCTGCTGCTTTGCACAACTCCCTGGCGCCCCCTGGAGCCCAACAATGTATTTTGGTGACCAGCATCCCCATGTGACAAGCAACAGAGCAGCAGGTTAATATTCTGACCACTAGTATCTCTGTAGAACAGAGCAAGTAACTGCCTTCCATCATGGAGTTAGTAAGAGGGCTGGATGGTGTTTGGACAGCTTATCCACCTCTGGGCCTGTGATGTTCCTCCAATTTTCATTCACATACTGAATGAACACTTAAAAAATGCTCACTATGTACATACAGCACAGTAGGCTAAGGATAGAAATATGTGTAAGAAATACACGACCTCTGCTTTCCAAGAATTAAAATCTAGGGGCTAAGATAAGTACCTATAAACCTACAAGGAAGGAAGGTGGTAAGTAGATTGAAGAGAAAAAAGGTATCCTAGGCTGAGGGCATGGTCCACTTCTGTGGACAACAGAAACTACATTAGAGAAATAGTGTAGGTGGACCATAGCATCAATGGAACAATGGTGTATATGTATGATCACGTATGTAAATATGACCAATCTGTAGATATAGTCAGTATGAAAGAATATATGTACGAATGTGTATAAAAAACAAGGGTAAATACCTGCATTAATTAGGCTTTCCAATGGCCAACAGAGAGGTGGTGTTAGAGAAGAAAATGAGATAAACAAGAAAGCCTCTCATAAAGACACCCTCTGGTCTCGATATTATAGAGAAAGCTGGTTCTTCATTTTAAAGGCCATCTCTGAAATCTTAGGCAGGACACTCTGAATTCCAGTCCTAAAGGAGCCTCTGTGGCGAAGTGTTAATACAGTAGACTCTCAATTAAACAGAACTCAAGCAACCAGCACTCTCAAGCAAATGTCAAAAATGTTTTTCTCAAGCTGGTTGCTTGAGTTCTAGTTAACAGAGAGTCTGCTTACATTTATCCGGCAAATACCAATCCCCCTGGGTGCTTGTTAACTGAGACTCTACTGTATGTGGAAATGTAGCACCTTTCTACCCAAAAGAAAACTAAGATGAAACATTCAGACTAGACAACAAATGATAAAGACTGTTATACTCCAGCCAGAAAGCAGATCTATCTTTAGAGAAATAATGTGATTTTTAAATTTTTTTTTTTACAATGAGGTAGTTTTCCAAAGAAGGTACTAGCACACAGAGATTAAAAAATAACATGTGAATTAATCTTGTACTGTTACTGACATATGGAGTATGATGACCGGTGTTAATTTCTGAGAGAGAAAGGAAGGCCTTGATGGAAGAACTGTTACACGAAGGGCAAGGCCTACCACTCACGGCTTTCAGATGAAGGAAAGCTCACAGATGGAGGTCTGCCTACGGGCAGCGCTGCCCCATGGCTGCGAGCACGTCCATGGATTCGACTGACGCCTGAATTAGTGAGGGAGGCTTCAGAACTCCAGCGGCAGCGAGCCCTGTCTCAGGTAGTCTTCCGCCTGGAGCCTGCCCTGGTAAGTGGGATGCAGCCACCAGATCAACACCCTACCCTGCCTTCTCTGGTTCTGCTCAGGAAGAAATCGTTATCTACAGAGCAGAGTCAGAAAGTCAACCCGTGTTTCTAAGAACAAAGTGTGTGTGTGTGTGTGTGTGTGGGGGGGGTGGGGGTGGGTGTGTGAAATTTATGAAGCCCACAAACTTTTACTGCTGCCTTTGTATAGACTATCACTGGAAGTTCAACTAGATACCAAGCCAATTTGTGCACCAACCTCTCATCGGATTCTTTCACGAGCTTGCTCTCCTCAGCATCTGGGAAGCTGTCCTGACCGGCAACCACTGTGTTGCTGCTGGAGGTGGTTCCTGGGTTGGGATTAGAAGGAAGACACTCAGAGAAAAGTGTATGCACAGGGGTCAAGCTCAAGCCTCAAGTAATTACAGGAAAGGGTTGCCTGTAAAATCTCATGTTTGAAGGCTGCCTTCTATCTTCTGCGCCATCTCAGACATTCTAAACCAAGTCCCAGCCCATGCCCCTGAAACGGGAGAATCCCAGACATCTGCTATGGCGGACCGACTTCCGGAACTTGGCTATGAACCGAGGCTACCACGTTCCTGGAGCTGTTTCTTCCTGGCTATGTAGGTAATGAGCTTGTGTACAGTGGTCAGCCCTGCTGCTGGCTGCTTTAGCATTTCTGGGTCCAGGTGTTATTGAACTAATGTGAGTGAAGCAAGTCTAAGTTCTTAGAGCTTTTGACCCCTAAGTAGGCTGACCAGACGCACTGTTTTAAATGGGACAGAAACAGCTCAATTTGGCCCAGTGAGACTAGGCTGACCACACGTACCATTTGAAATGAGACAGTACCATTGTTTTCTGTCCTGTTTAAAATGGGACATCTGGTCAGCCTACCTCTAGGCTACTGCTTGTCTGCGGGAACACCGCTGTGGGAGCAGGATGTCTTAGAGATTGAGCCTTCAGAACTCTCTCAGTTCTTTGGAGCAGGTGCAAACAGAGGGTGTGGGAGACAAGGGGAGGAGAGAGATTGGAAGGTACTCGCAATATTATTACAGATAAATCAAAGCGAAGCTGTCTCCCAGGAATTTCAGGAGAATGCTCTGTATTTCATAAAATAATGTTGGGAGGCCAATTTATTGAAGGTGATGATAATACAGTTGGGGGGCATTTTAGTCAATCCTGGGAGAACTTTTGCCAAGGGAATCCCATAGACATAAGAAGGGTCTGGAAAGGAGATTGCTAAGTCACTGCAGTGTCCCGCCCAGGATCAGCCTAAAGTATAAAGCTCTGGGCATCTGAGCACTGGGTCACTGACTGTCAGTCATCTTTACAAGATCATTTCATTAACCTGAGAATGGCCTTAAGCCATCTGTTTTTTTAAATGTAATTTTCAATGATTGCTGACATACAGTATTATGTTAGTTTCAGGTGTACAACATAGTGATTAGACATTTATATGACATACAACATGATTCCCCTCAATAAGCCTAGTACCCACCTGACCATACGTAGTTACTACAGTATCATTGACTATATTCCCTATGCTGTACTTTACATCCCGTGACTCTATTTTTATAGCTGGCAATTTGTGCTTCTTAATCCCTCCACCTTTTCCACCTCTTACCCCCAGCCCCTCCCATCTGGCACCATCAGCTTGTTCTCTGTATCTACAAGTCTGTTCCTGTCCATCCACGTGGTGGCAAATTAAGGCATCTCTTCAATGAATGCGTACGCTGGAGCGAGACGCGACAACACAGACGCACGCCCTCTCAGCGCTCCGCATGGAGGAGCGCCCAGAGCCCCAGGAGCCCCGGCCTACCAGAGGCTGCGGCCGACGCCTTGCTGCTGGCCGTGAAGCGGTAGAAAGGCGGGTTGTCGCAGTGCTGGACGATGGGGTTCACAGGCTCCGTCTGCTGCAGCTCGAAGAGCAGCTCCTCCATGGTTTGAATGGTGTTATTACGGCACAGGTATATCGCCACCTTTTTAATCTGAGAAGAGAAACAACAACACAGGGATGGTTTCCAGGCGGGTGGCAGCAAAGATGGTAACCCACTCACTCTGATGACTCGTCCCCCTGGAGCGATCACCCTGGTAGCCCACCATCATGCCCACTTGGGACGAGCCTAATGTCTGGATTAAAATCCCCCCTTCACACGCACATCTGATGGGAGCGTGTGTCAAAGGCCTCACCTTTCCCATTGGCGGGTTTATGAGAGTTACTTTTGGGGCCCATGGATTCTGTCTAAAAGCCAAAAGCTGGCCATCAAAGGTCTTACCTTGAGAATTTTATTTATACAAGCAATGGGGAAAAAACGTGCTAGCTATTTTTGTTTACAAAGGAATCCGGTCCCCTGCTATTCTCTTCTCCCCTAGAAACAAATGAATTTTAGCTGTTGGGATGGTTTTGCATTTTAAAAACAGCTATGGCGTAAAGCTCCGTGTCCTTGAGGCCCTTGTAGTCCACCCTGGGGTACGGGGGCTGCCACGAGGCTGGTGGGGCTGCGCATGGCAGGCAGGACAGAGTCTCCCAGGACGCTGCCACATACCAATGCCGAGGGAGGAAGGGTTTTCAAAAGGCTGTCATTTCTGCTGATCACGTCATGCCTAACTACAAACACCAAGTTATTGGGCATCTCAGAGAAAAACCTGGATATTCTGCATTATTTATTCTGTTTGAAGAATAAACATTTTTGTGATAAATGATACACCTTACCTAGTTCCTTTTACATGATGGGACTAACGTTTCTAGAAGGCAGCTTTTGGTAGTGGTTAGAAAAATATCCACCCCTGAGTCATACGATTCTGTGGGCAAAGGCCTGGCAAGGGGATGGTAGAGCTGTCACTAGGACATGGCAGCCTGTTTCTCAGGGGGCAGAAGGGCTCTTTCATGCAACATCGAGGCAAGCTCATGGGAGGAACGTGTGACTGACCACGTTTGACATCTCTATTTTACTGGGCGCAAAGAGCACATCTGATCTGCAGGTTGCAGACAGAGACACCAAGAAGAACAATGACCACCGAGAGCCCATGGGAAACTCACGTAGGGCAAGAGGAGTGTGTCACTGCTAACCCCACACAGGCTGATCAGGAACTGCAAGGTGACCCTCAGGTTGTTGCTCCATTTCTCATTGTTGGCGAGTGCATTCCAAGCGTTCTCCATTTCCGGCCCAGGCACCTCATCCCCATACTGCAACGAACAAAAGAGCACGCGGCCCAGGAGGCACGTGGGGAGAATGCAAGGGCGCAAAATGTTCCACTGAAAGTCGTTTTAAGGTCATGGCCAACTTAAGATCATAAGAAGGGGCCAACAGGGCCATCTGTCCCAAAGATGCCCCTTTGGGCAATTTAAAATACATGATACTTATTCATGTGATTAACAACATTAGGCTTCTTATTTTTATTATTATTATTTTTAAAACCATGGTAAAATATGCATAAGAAAGTATACCACCTTAACCACTTTTAAGTGTATAGTGGGTGGCATGAAGGACAGTCACACTCTTGTGCAGCTGTCACCACCTCCCATGCCCTAGTTACATGTGTCATTTATAACCATCAATGCCGCTCTGCAGCCTGGGGTTTGGTGACCCCAGGGCTCTCTGGGATGAAGGAGCCATGTCACAGAGGGTGGTACCTTGGCCGTCATGTACATGAGGTTATTGAGGACCAGGGACGTAGCTTCTGGGGAGCCCCAGCCACTCCCTCTCAGCCCGTGGGAGGTGGTCACTTCTCCTTCCCGGTCCTTGCTGTCGTCTTCAGGGCTGCCGGGGCTGGAGCCCGGGAGGAGCAGCCTGCTGTCCAGCAGCTCGATGTTGTGCAGCCAGGGCAGCAGGTAGGTGAGCATGACCTGACGCCCATTGGGGTGCGTCGTGGGGAACCGCTGGCTCACCTCTATAGAGAAGGGCAGCGATGGAGAGCTACGTGTTACCACATCGAAATAAATGAAGACAGCAACACCCCTGACAGGTCACATGGGGCCTTCAGCTTACAAAGCATTTTCAGACACAACAGAATCCTAAAACTGAGGCTTGTCCTCAAGTCTGTCACTTCACATCTGGTGCCCTGTAGGGGACAGCAAGGGCACGGTGGGGGAAGCATGCCATTAGTGAGAGCAGGGGGAGGGAGAGGGCTCCCAAGTTCAAAGCCACGGCTGCAGGAAGAGGCACGTTAGAGTGGACAAAGCAAGGGACTTGGGACTTGGGACAAGGGCAGGTGATTTGACCCAGTGCCTCCACATATCAGCTGCATGAGACTCTGGGTGAGTTACTTAACCTCTCTGTGCCTTGGTTTTCTGTCACATGGGGTTGCTAGAGACCCACACTGGGCTCTTGTGAGGATTAAAGATGGAACCCTAATGCACAGCATATGCCCAAGGCAGCACGCGGCATCCCTCACACAGCTGGTAACAGTGCTTGGGACTACTGTAGCAATGACCGCCGTCTTCCACGATGCCGGTAGTTTCCATGCACCATTAGCTGTTAAAATCGTGTGCCGCGAGCCTCCAGGGGATCTGCCGACGGTGCAGAAGGTGCACGCTCAACGCTGCACTTTGTTTTACAACATAAATGAATCAAAGGGTAAAAGTGTACGTCCCACCCAGCCCTTTCACTGCGAGTCTCTCTGGCAGCATTTTCTCATGATGTCACCAGCAGCAGCACTTGACTTTTATAATTGGAATAAGCTTTCCATAGAAGTAAATGCACAGCTTTATGCATAGGCGCCAACTCTAGAAAAGAAGCTCTTCCATCCTAAGGAGAATGTGAAAGCCTGGCCTTGTGCTCCTGGGATCAGCCAGGTGGGAGGGCTCTCATGCAGAGAGCTCGTGGCTGCAGCACATGACAGCCCAGGTGACAGCCCTACACCAAGGAAGCCCACGGACACCTGATACGGTAGCTTTAACTGGGCCTCTTCCTACGGTGACAATTACAACTTTTTATTTTGAAGAGTAGAGTATGTTTAATGGTGCCCCACAGCAATTAGTCAGTGTTAGCTGGTAGGTTTCACATAGGTCAAAATATCAAAATTTACTTAATTTCTAAACTCCATGGATGTGACGACTGATGTCACGGACTTTGATGACACATGTTCAGGCCCTTATAAAATCGGAACAGTCATTTGTTCCAACACGCAGGGCGTCTTCTAGGTGCAAGGCCCTGTGCTAGGCACTGCGGAGAGAGCAGAGACAGAGGCCCCGGTTCCTGGCCCTGAGCAGGAGGCTCCGACACAAGTTATGTGGACGGGTCACTCCGGGGCAAGCGGCGGAGAAAGGCACCAAGAGTGGCCTTCGGGAGTTCGGTGGAGGAAAGGGGCTTGCAGTTACAAAGACTGGGGCACGTTTACAGCAGTAAAAACAAGAGCTAGACATCTATTATAACCTCCTTCTATTTTTAATGTTATTTTTAAAAAGTTTATTCCTTCTAGATTAAAATGGCCAAAAGGCGAATTCTGGAAGAACACTTGGGTTGAGCCTGCTTGCACCCCATCACTGAGCTCTCTTCTTTGCTAAGCCTGCCGGGTGGTTTGTTTCCTGTCTCCCCTTTGCCAGCTCCTCCCCCTCGGCTGATAGACGTGCTCCAGTCAAACCTCGCTCATCCTCCAACTGCTCCCCACTGCAGCCCCATCCTCTCACCCTTTCCCTCTTTCTCAGCCAAACTGCTGTGATCTGGCTTCTGCTGCTACGTCTCCATGGAAACTACCACCAGTGATCGCAGAGGCGTCAAATCCGGAGGGTGACATCAGCCTTTGTCCTCTGGGATCTCTACCACGTTCGAGGCTGTGGCCAGCTCTCGCCCTCCTCCTAGGTCCGTCTTCTCCAGGTTTCCGTGACAGCCACTTTCAGGCATCCTCCCTTCTCGCCCAACGCCACTGCACTCTTGCTGCTCTCTGGCTCTTCGTCGGCCCATCCTCAGGAGCTGGGCGGCCAGCTTCTTCCCCTCCTGTGCTCTCTCCATCCATGATTGCTCTCCTCTGCTCCCTGGGTTTGAAGCTCTGTTCTTCCATGAGTCGCTAGAGCTGGCCTTCCCGTGACCCCGGTCTGTATGCCTGGACGTCTGGCACACGCCTACGCTCCGTCTCCCCAGCTGAGCTCCCTGCCTCGCCCTAACCCTCTGATCTCGTCCCCTCTCTCTTCTTGTTTGAAACTGATGGGTGGCTTCCAAAGCTCAAGCAGCTTTTCACAGGGTCCTGGAGGGGCTTCAAAGGGGGACACAGATCACAGGCCTACTAACTCCTCGGGGAACAATATAAGGCCCTCCAAGAGTTGACTTCTGCCTACTTGTCTGTCCATGACTTTCCCCCAACCCGGCATATATTATACTAGCCAAACAGACCATATGTCATCTCTCAAGTCTGCCCTGATATTTTATATCTCTGGGCCAATGACTACACTATTTCCTTGGTCTGTAATACCTTTCTCCTTGCCAACTGTAAATGTCAGCTACTTGTCTTCTTTGCAGATAATTTTTCTATACTTCTTTCGAACTTTGGCTTAGACATCAACTCTGGGAAGTCTTTCCTGATATTCATGGCCCAATAATTGATCATGCCTCCATCTTCCATCTCATACACAGAAAGTGCTTTTTAAAAATTGTACTTCCTATATTGCATCAGTATTGTGGATCAATTGTAATTGCACATCTTTCTCTATTACTAGACTATGAACCTGGAGAGACTGCTTTATCCACGGCTGTACTCCGAGGACCCAAGTACAGGGCCTGGCACAGAGCTGACACTCAACTCTTGGTTGAAGTGAATAAAAGTAAATTCTAGTTTCCCAAGAAGAGAATTAATTTGTCAACATGGCCTTTCTTGAGTGCCCCTACTGTTTCAGGTGCAAAGCAAGGACATGACTAATTCTGTCTCAGACAAATAGAGAGGTCTTTCACATTAGGAGAGTTTAAATTAATTAGATACTAAGGAAGATTGGGAGTTAGGGAGAAGGGGAGAAAGGCCATTTCCAGCAGAAAAACATTGGCTGGTTACCTCAGGAGCATGTCTACTTAATAAAGGTTCAAAGTAACTACAATAGTGAACACATTTTTATGTAATAGTATTCAAGGGACAGCATCAGTTCATTCCTGTATTTCCTGCAGAACGGCATGGATAGAGCAAGGATTTACAAAAGGGTCTGGTGTGCTGGTCAAAGACTACATGAGCCTGAACTAGAGGGTTCTTGGATGAAAAGGTAGAAAACAATCTTGAATAAGGAGGTGTCTTATAGATGAAGGAGCTCCCATTTTATAGCACTGGCTTTGGAGAAAGACATCGAGATTTAGTTCTGGCTTGAATGCTTCCTTGCAATATGGTCTTTTTTTTTTTTTTTTTTTTTTTTTTTTTTTTTTTTTTTTTTTTTTTTTTTTTTTTTGGTATGTGGGTATCTCCCTGGCCGGGAATCGAACCCAGGTCGCAGCGCTGACAGCACCAGTGCCAAAGCCTTAAGCTGCTACACCATCAGGGAACTCCTGCAATATGGTCTTGAGCAAATTACTAAACATCTAAGCCTCAGTTTCCCATTTGTAAAATAGGAATGATGGTTACAGTGGTGGTGACAGTCCCATGCCAGGACTGGGCTAATCGCTTGGTATTTATTAGCTCATTTTAATCCTCACCTCCATTGAGGTAGTTATTACTGCCAATAAGGAAACAGTTTAGAGGCTCTGGGACTTGCCCGTGGCCCAGTAGCCAGTGTCTGGCAGGGCCAGAGAAGATCCCAGGCTGCCTGACTCCAGAGGCTCACTTCTAACCTCTTGTGGGGCCGTAAGATGAAATGTAAGTGAAATGTATGAGTATGCAAAGTGCTTGGCACAGAGCCTGGCACACATTAACCACTCAATAGATGGATGCTGTTATTGTCAGCAATTGTTTTTAGGATAATTGAGCAGCGATGCTTGAGTTGGGCAGTGATTATACATTTGGTCTTGCAGGATGGGTGGGTGGCAGCCAGCAGTGATAGAGGCAGGGGTAGGAGAAGGACTAATGAAGGCAATGGTGATGTAGATGGAAAAAGAGGTGAATTCAAGGGACCCAAGTCAGCCTCTCCACAAGGCCCTATGTGAGCTTAGTAGGCAAGACATTAATTGACAAATGCAGTTCTTTAAAAAATGGGTTTTCATAAAATTGTTCACAAAGATTATTTGCAAAGACATTCTAAATATCAAACTCTCAACAATTTATATATGTAGTGACATAAAACTACAAAACACCATCACTGTCACCATCACCCAACAACTTGCAGCAGTGATATGTACTAGAAGTTATACCACCTGTACTTAATTTCTTTGGGAAATTTTACATCAATAATGTATGTAGAAACACGATTAACCTAAGCATCTTTGCATCCATCCTATTTTTTTATACCTATACTGTTTTAGATAAACACATTTTTTTTACATTTAAATATATTCTAGACACCATTTTAGATAAACACATACTTTTTTACATGCAAAGATATTCTAGACACTGTTTTAGATAAACACTATTTTTACACTTAAATATATTCTAAAATTTACTTTTATATTTAACTTGACTTAGTCTAGAGCAATTGTGTTTTACAAATTTAGTGTCAATAACTGTGACTCTAAAATGACACTAGAATGTAAAAAAAGAAATTAATTAGAGCAAAAGTGATCATATGCACCATCACTGGTTACTGCACGATACCTGAGAAGAGTGGGAGAGTGAGCTCAGGGTACATCCTGGCCAATTCACATGACAGGAGGGCTAGTGACATGCTGTAGAGGGGTGGCAATGGGCCGTGGGTTCCATAGAGAATACTACCAGGTCTTTGTTCAGCTACTTTCTTTGAGTAAACAAAAAGCTTTGCTTCAAGGATCTAAAAAAGAGGTAGAAAAGTAAGAAACGGTATCAGAAAAACATTGGCCGGCTATCTCAGGAGCATTTCTATTTAACAAAGGTACAAAGTAATTGTACTAGTAAACACATATTTTAATATAATAACATCTAAGGGAGGGTATCCGTTAATTCCCATGTTTACAGTGATATGCAGAAATAATAAATGCATATCAATAAACAGCAGCCCAGGGCTCAACCTCTTTCTCTCGTTTCTGTGCCCAAGGATGGAAGTTTCTATGTCAGTAAATGGTATGTACCTGCATGAGCTGCATGGCAATTTCATAGGTCTCCCTGTTGGTGTCAGAGGCCTTGAATAGAACAAGGTTTAGCAATGTCACTATGTCGAAGGGATAGTTCCTTAAAAAAGAAAGAAAGAAAGAAAGAAAGTAGTTTATAAGACTGCCTGGCTAATAGTTTTGATAGACATTAACTCTCACAATTCTAGATGGCACACTAAGCTCAGTCACCCTTACTGATGACATTCCCATACCCATTTTGCAAACGCCCCCTGCATTCTTTTGCTGTTTATTAGATAAAGGTAGATAGCTCTATTTTTTGTTTAAAATTGAATATTGTCACTCCAGGAGAAATGAACACAAAAAAGGGTCTAATGTGTATCGATTTTAATGAAAACCCACTACAAGTAGAAAGGACAGCATTTAGATGCTATGTCTAAATTTCTTAATAGTTCACTGACTTGCTATTTTCATTGAATCCATTTACATTTATTAAGAACCAAACATATACCAGGAAAATTGCAAAGTACTTAGGCTAGTAAGTGAGTAAGGCTGGTCCCTTCCCCCAAGGGCGGCTTGCAGGCTAGTTACAGTGAGAGCTCTGAGGGGAGTGTCTGCAGTACATCCGCCCCCGAAGGACACCCAAATCACAGTTGGGTTAGGCCAGTCTTTCGAAGGGAGAGACAAGTAGGCTGAGCCACCAGCCAGGCCATGGAAGGGGTAGTATGGGGCATGTTCTAGGCAGAGAGAACAGCATTTTAAAAGATGATGGGAATGAAACAGCAGGATACCATCTGTAGAAGGAAAGAATCTCTGAGTGAAAGAAGTAAGTAGAGAAGTAGAAGGAGAGGGGGCTAGAGTGCGGGTGCGCTGACAAGATGACCAGCCTATGGACTTTATTCTCAAAGTTATGCGATCCCACAGGATTTGCAGCAGGGGTGAGGAGATGACATCAGGTTGTGAAGGCTCACTCTGGCTGCTGTGTGGAAAATGGATTGTGGAGGGTCAGTACTGGAAACTGTGACCATAATCCAGATGGGAACTGAGGAGGGCGTGGATAAGGGCTGGGACAGCAGGAACAGAAAAGAGGGAGTAGATCTGAAAACCACTAAGGAGGAAAAAGTCAGCAGGATGTGGTAACCGACTGCATGTGTGGGATGGGAGCTAGGGGAGAACAGAAACACAGAGAATAGATTCTGTGGCGATTAGTGGTTTAGTCAAATGGAATATGGAGATTAAATCCACTCTTTTCTTGCTATGTAACACTTTAAAGAGGACATCTTTTTACTGTATGCATTTTCTTAGTCTATAGTGGAAAAGAGGTCATAAATGGAAAAACTGGTGAGATAAACATTAGTCTATGAGTAGAAGGTGAGTGATTTATTCTGAGCTTCGGCAAGCAGAAGGTAGCTTGGAGGTGCAAAAATATATTACTTGTTTAGCCTTTCTTGATTCTATACAATTACACTGTCTAGAAGTTCTGTTTGGGAACTTTCACTTGCCTAGAGAAGTACCATCCTACTATGAATACATGCCCATCCTACAGGAAGCTTAGTGAGCGATTATAGTGAGAACTGGTTAGACCCATGTAAAGGGATTTTTCAGTGTTCATTTTTGGGATTGCTCAGATTTAACTTATGCTATTGGTAACACATGAACACATTTTGCTTTTCAATGAAACCTGTGATGCCAGAGGACCCCTCTGCGGATGGTTCACTCATAAGGCTGGTAAGTAGGTGCGGGCTATAGGCAGGTGTACGGATAAAATGCGAACCTGTCCCGTCTCCTTTCCGGTGCATCTGAGTGCCTCTCCCCAACACACAGGATATCAAACATAAGTGACTATACAACCTGCGTGCATTGTTTGGAGATCAGATCTTTTTCAACAGTGAGGCTCACTTCAGTCTTAGCAGCTACACAGAATGCCGCAGTGAGGACAGATGCTGTGGTTGCCACCTAGACCCCATTCCAGGACCCAGCACTCAGTCCTCCACTGAAATTCTGAGGCTCATTGTGCCAGCTGAACCCCTCTCTGGGTGTTGCCTTCAGGAGGAGGGATGTGTGTAGGCCAAGGCCATGTCCACCCGCCGGCAGCCCCTGTGGGATTGGCTGACGTTCCCGTCCATTGGCCCAGTCCTACTTCCTTCATTCCCCATGGGAGCTGGCCCGTGGCTGTTCACTAATCAACTCCCCGCACCTAAATCCTCACCTGAGAAGCTGTTATCCAGGGAGTCCCACCTCTGCTATTTTCACTAAGTATTATAATGCCACAGACTGCACGTGCAAGTCTTTACAACAGATTCCTAGATGAGGTCATGCAAGGTCAAAGGGCACATTTAAAATTTTGGCCGATACTGCCCTATTGCCCTTCAAAATGGCTTTACTAATTTGTACTCAAAAGTGATTATTTTTCTAGAACTCTTATTTTTAAATGGACACGACACATGACGTTGATGTGTCTGATGGAGAATTGGGGAAAGCACCCCCCACCATGGTGCTGGTGACAAGGAGGATGGATGGGTGACACTTACATTATGATGTGCTTACTTTGTGCCAGCGACTGTGCCAACGCCTTTACCTAAATTTGTGATTTACCATATTTTGCTGTGTATAATGCACACTTGGTTTTTTGCCCAAATTTGTGAGGGAAAAATAAGGATGCATATTACACATCATATCTATATAAATGTTTTTAACTCTTTTATTTATGCTTATGAGTTAAAAGTGTAACTCTAGAACTCAATAATGATATCTATATGGAAAATAATACTCTGAAATATGATAATCAGATTTTTCTTTATATAAAACAAATTTTATACATAAAATTTCTTATATCTTGTATCTATCTGTTTTTGTGTTTTGTAATTATTTGTAACATAAAATTTCTTATACCATAATATGTTAAAAAATGTTAAAATTCCTTTATAATACAATACTTAAAAATAAACAAATAAAAATTTCAATTAAAAAATTAAAACGAAAACACTTTTTCCCCAAAAGTTTGGGCCAAAAACCTGGATGTGCATCATATATGGGAGTGCATTATACATGGCAAAATATGGTAGTCATCACAACCATGTGAGACTTAGCGAAGTTAAGCGCTTGCCCAAGGTCAGGTAGAAGTAGTAGAGTCCAGACTCCATCCCGGATATGTCTGACTCCAAAGCACTCATGCTTTTACACACAGTGCTTTCCTAGACAGCCCACAATACAACAGGTCACAATACAACACATACCAGCTAGTCTACTTTGGAATTCTTACAAATTGCAGTATCTGGAAACAGACCTTGTTGATTGTGAAAGTAGAAAAGACATGTACTTCTGAGCCCAACAGTGACACACATGCCTTACCTACCCCCTGTGATTTAATGTGTATATGTACATAGATATAGATATAGATATAGATATAGATATAGATATAGATATAGATATAGAGAAACAATGGAAAATACTGCTGGATCACTGGAGATTTAAAGGCAGGAAAAGGACAGACGAAACCTGTCTGATGTGGGGGCCCGTGCAGTTAACCATGTGATGAGGGCTTTCCATTAGTTGCCTGAGGCTGAGCTTTGGAATTTGTGTGAAACAACACTGAGAGGAATAACAGAGACAGAGTAAATGAAAGAAACCCAGAGGGCAAAGGGAGAAAGACCTCAAATGAGCAAGGGAGCACACATAAAGCATCTGGACTTAGATGTGTAAAATCAGCTTAGAAATGGAATCTTACACCTTTCAGCATTTAATTATTCAACATAGGCTGTGGAAGGGTAAAAGGTGAATAAAGGCCGCTGTGACCACGCCAAATAAAAACCTAATGGTGAAACAAATGTGCAAGGTCGGTATGATTCAGAAAGTACACAAGAATAAAATTGTTCTTTTTGTCTAAAAGAGAGGAGATTTTTGAAGACTTTGGGAAATGCCCACTGGCTCTGGTTTCTTTAGAACCAAATGACAAAGCTCAGGATAACTTTGGGTATTCTGAAGAGAAAGAGATTTTACTGGTTGATAGAGGAGATTACCTTGCAGCTTGTCACCTCCAACAGGAACTGGTAATAATACTGTTTACAGGGTGCAGATGGGGTGCTGGGCCTCAGAGCAAGAGGCTGGTTTTATTTAATCCTTACCCTAACCCCATGATCACTCCCGTGTTACCATCGCAAGTGTAAGTATCGTAGTAACTTGCTCAAGAGCACACAGGTTGATTAGAGGCTGGGCTAGAATTCAAACTCAAGACAGTAAGTTTCCAGCGCCCCAATTCCCACCCTCTCTGCTCCCGTGAATCTCCCAGCTGGCCAACTTGACCAAATGGAGCCAAACATCACCCGGTAAGGGGTGTGACCGGGATTCATGAGCCATAAGCTTCGTGTGTCTTTCTTGGGAACAGACAAATGCTATTCCCTTAGGAAACGTGGGGCATTTGCTTTGAAGAATTCAAGTTTGTTGGGCCTGATTTAAATTAGGGAAGATTTATATAGTTAACTTAAGGCAAAATAAGTGTATGAACAACAAGGACATCAAAAATAGCCCCTTGAAGTTCTTTAAAAGTTGAAATTTTGATTTTATATATAATTCTGAAACATCTATTAAACATTTTAGTAGTGTTTTGGAGGGTAAGAAGAAAAATCAAGGGAATTCTTAAGTATTTAATTAAGTGTGAAGGGAATTTTGTTAAGTTAAGCTAGTGATTGGAAATGGCCTAAACTTTTAATATAGAGCATACTATTTACCTTGATTTATAATCTTGGAAAATCATTTAACCTCCTTCTCAATTTCCTTATCTGTTCTGTACCAATATAATTTGGAGTGAAGGGGAAAGTTAATAAGAACACATACAGAAGCCAAATAGTTATTTGAACTAATACTGTCTAATAGGCAAGCCATTTTCTTTTGTGCTAAATTATAGTACTAAGTTGCATTTAATAGCCTTTAATCACATATAAAACATATTTTATGAAAAATTCTTCAAAAATAGTATTTCCAGTTCTACCATCACTTTCTACTTTTATCTTCACTTCCTCTGGTACAACTCAAGTTCAACTATGACATCTAAATCCCTCAATATCACCAGAATCATACCACAGTTAGTTAGAGATTTGACTGGAGACCATTAAGTTTATAATACACACGCACCTACCCCCCACCCCACAGTTCATTATACAAATAAAGGAAACCAAAAACAAGCATGTAAAGACCCACTATTTTTCCATTATCAGAGTTGATGAATGTAGGGATCGATATATTACTATGCAAAAATGGCTGATTTCTTCTTCCATAACTAAAGGTAGAAAACTTTAATCAACAAGAGCATTGTTAAAACTGTTTAATCTTTAGGTATTTTCAAGTCAATTATAACTGGTTCCTTCATAAATGAATCTGCTTATAAACTGTGATATTCCTATAAAATAAATCCAGTTTATAGTTATTCCTATTTAAAAAGGTGGCAGTCATCTTTTACATTGGAAAATGACATATTGTAGGCATGACTGTACAGACACTTGTTGAAGAAATTTAAAATATGAAACAGTTTAAGTATAACTTTTCAGGAACTTATTATTTTGTAAGATAAGATTTTTAGGTGTCTTGTAGAAGCAAACACGCAGGAAACAAAGCAAAAACTAAAACACCAGGATTGCTTTTGACAGACAGTACTGAAAACCTAAGCACAAAGACTGTTCAAACACATCGAGGCTGGTCTAGACTACACAGTTGGAGAATTTATGGGAAAAGAGAGCAAATTTTGGCCACAGCTGACACTTTAAATTCAGAATGTGCCCTGTGGTGAGAAATGACAGAGGTGTGGGCTGCTGTCTTGGCACACAGGGCACAGCCATGGCACTGCCAGCCCTCTCACCTTCCTGCAGAATAGATGAATGTGACTTGATGTGCATATTTGTCTAAAAAACTAAAACAGTTTAGGATGACAGCTTTCAAAAAAACTCTCCTCTAAAAATAGAGGATTTTCTATTTTTTGTGACTAGAAAGATGATTGAAATTGAGACTATACTGCTAATTCTCAAAGCACGTATTTGTGCTCCCGAAGGAAAAAATACCTAGAATTATTCAGAGGAATGCAGTGTAACATTTTATGAGATGGTCATGCAATGAAATAAATTTGGCTAGGATAATTCAGAGCAAGTTCACTGGGAGAAGGACAGCAAAGAGAAGAAATTTTATTACTCTTATTTTTGTCAAAGGAGTCTATAGTTCAAGTCACAGATTATAAATATATTTTTAAAAATCAAAGTGTCATGTGAACGGAAATTCATTCTTAGTATGTCAAAATATCTGAAAATAAAAAAATACTGTGGAGAAAGACTTTTTGTAAAAATTGTCATTTTGGTAATATATTACAAATCTAAATGTTCTTTAGTAATGCTAAATAAAACAATGTAAAAAATCAAACAATTTAGATTACATTCATCTACTATAACTTTTATGGAGACTGAAATACATAATAAAAGTTCTGCTACTATGATTATGGAAAATGAATGCTTTAGACATGAACTGTTATGTACTATCTTTAAAAAAGAAAGATAAACATTTAAAGAAAAACTTGTCCCCAAATAGCATTTTATGTTTATTGAAAGTAGATGTCTTCTAAAATCCAGTTCTTGTTAATTCAGAACCATAATAGGTTGAAATTTAAAACTAATTGACTTTTATTGCCTTCATCCGGTAGCTCCAGACAGCCATTTAAAATGCAGCATTTAATTAAAAAGGAAAATCAACATTCTATAAGAGTCTTTCCAAAAATAAATTTCAGCTGCCTTCTTTCAAGTTCCAATGCACAAGCTCTTTGCTGGAAAAATTTTATGCAGTTTGGGAATCTTCATTAACTCTTGTGCCTTAGCTATGAAATGATTTCACTTAATAAATTATAGTGCTGAATAACTCCACTGAATGACTAATCCATGTAACAAGGGCCGTGGTTTTCAAAGTGTCATCTGTGGGACCATGGTGCCACATTTCCTTACCTTTCTTTCTTTTCTGAATTTTGGACAAGGCGGACGTGGCACTTTTAGGCTGCTTTTGGGTTTAGTTTGGTCTCACGATGGCCAAAGTGCTTAAAGTTCACACCTGTCACAAACATGTCTAGAAATTCCTTTAATATGTCTTCTCACTCCTTTTCAAATCTTGCTCTAATGCTTAGCTATGAATTTCCAGGCAATTAAAAAGAAGGGTACTATAACGAACCACACTCTGGGAAGAAGACGAAAAAACATAGCTGCACACTTACAGGGAGAGGTCTAACTGCTGGGGAAGTATAGGCCATTCCGAATTTCCGTGGAGTTTGCTCTGCTCGGGTAATTGCAAGACAGTCAGCTCAGTCATTCATATCACGAGGAGCAACGTTAACTGCACGTGCCCTGACCGGTGCCTTACAAGAAAAGCCATACCTGCTTCCACACACGGTTGCTATGGCTTTGAAGCACCCAGATGCAAGCTGGTAGGAACCTGTGTAGCATCGGTCAATTGCCCAGTTGAAAAGATTTATTTGGTCGGGATTAAGTTCCAAGAGCAAGACGACAACTTCACAGCCAAGCTGATGAACCTGAATGCATGAAGGAAAGCAGTTATTTATGTTTTATGAAAGGTTATTCTAGGGAAAGACACAAAATCAAGCTTAGCTCATTTTCAATGAGGTGAAATGTAAGTGGAGACTGAATATTCACCTTGATTATTTTTTATTCCACACTTCCCTCCTTAAGAGGGCGCAGCGTTGCACTGAAACTGCAAAGTATAAACTAAGTTGGACCTTATGTAAATCTGTCATACACTGGCTACTCATTCTCGATTTTTAACTCTGGAAATGTAGCAATGTTTCATCTTCGCATTTAAAGTGTTTCTGAAAAATACATGTATTTGGCAAAAATAAATATATAAAACATATAAAGTAAATATGTAACTTTATGTATGTAAAGACTTGTAAGGAAAAAAGTCAGAGGGGAATGTGTTTCTGAGGCCTGATTACTAAATATACCGTGTCAAGTTTAGCTGGCAATCTTTTAAAAAGAAATACAGTATCAATAAACCCTTCTTAATCAGAGAATTTCACATAAAAATTGTCAGTATTAGGATACTTAATAGGATTAATAGAAAACTTCATTGATTCCTGCAGCTACTGTCATATTTGTCCAGGAGAAGCTGGTGCCTGGAGGTGATATTCCCCTCAGGAAATAACATTTTCATGCCTTCTCCTGAGTCCTCTACTGTCCTGCCAGTTGCAACCAGGTGGAGAAGGAAAGGTTCTGACTTGATTCTTTTTTTTATTACAGGGTGTGGGCCCAGTTGGGAGTGATATTCTAATTGGATGGTCAACCATCATCAATACAGTTGTCCAATGGGCTTAACATAAAAGCTGATGATACTATTGCAAAGGACTTAAAAAGAACATTTCATTAAAAAATTAGACTTGAAAGAAAGTCAGCAAGTTTTTATTGTGCTTTAGAATCTTTATACTGAAGCATAAACTACACAAGTAGTTTATGATTCATAAGTAAATGATGTGTTATCTTAACTGAATACACAAGTATGAATACCACAAAGTAAAAAACCACAGGTTATCAATAACATAAAAGCCCATCTTGTGCATTTTTAAAGTGAGTTTGTTTTTCCATTTATTCATTTATTAATTAGCTTCAGGTGTACAAAACAACATAGTGATTAGACAGTTACACACCTCCCAAAGAGATAACCCCCAAGTCTACTACCAATTTGACACCGTACATGGCTATTATAGGACCACTGATTATATTCCCTATGCTGTACTTTACATCCCTTGATTATATATTTTTAATTCAATTTTATATTTGACATTCAATATTATTTTATATTAGTTTCAGGTGTACAGTGTAGTGGTTAGACATTTATATAATTTATGAAGTGATCTCCCTAATAAGTCTAGTGCCCACCTAACACTATACCTAGTTTTTACAACATAATTGACTATATTCCCCATACAGTATTTCACATGCCCATGACTATTTTGTGAGTACCAATTTGTATTTCCTAATCCCTTCACCTTTCTTACCCAATCCCCTAACCCTTGTGCATTTTCTTAATCCCTAGCCTCTCTCTCTCCACCTCAGAAGTGATCATATCCTGGCTTTCACTATCATTGGTTAGTTGGGTCTGTTTTGAACTCTACATACATGGAATTACACAGTATATATAACTTTGTGTCCTGTTTTCTTTCACTCAGTTTATGTTTGAGAGGCATCTGCATTCATTCCTTTCCATTGTTGCACAGTATTCTAATTTATGGTTACTCCACAATTTACACATTCTATTCCCGTGAACATCTGGGTTATTTCCTGCTTTTGACTTCCTAACGCTTCTCTGAAGAATCTTGTGCACATCTGATGTTGCACATACTGGGTGTATATATAGGAGTGAAAATACTGGGTTGTGGATATGCTATGCTCGACTTTAGTAGATAATGACAATTAGTTTTCCAAAGTGGTTGTTCCAAGTTATACGCCTACAGCATTGTATGAGAGCTCTCAATGCTGCATTTCCTCATCAACATTTGGTACTGTCAATCCTTTCAATTTCAGCGACTCGGGTGGATGTGACCTAGCACCTTCTGTAGTTGTAGTTTGCAAGTCCATGATTACTAATGTTTTTTAGCCATTTAGATAACCTCGTTTTCATCTTCTGCTTATTTTTCTGAGTGTCTTTATCTCATTGATTTGTAGGGGCCCTTCATATATTTCAGATAAAATCTGTGTTGGTTTTATGTTGCAAACATCTTTCACGATATGGCAAGCCTATTCACACTCTTAATGGTGTCTTGTGCTGAAGAGAAGTTATTAAACAGTTCTTAGTTATAGTTAGTAATTTTTGCATACTGTTTAAGAAATCCTTCCCTAATCCCAGGGCTTAAGATATTCTCATATCTTATTTTCTAAAAACTTTCAGTTTTCTAGTTTTCACATTTAGGTCTGCAATCTAATCTGATATCTCATTTTTTTTCTTTCCTAATGCATTGGCTAGGACCTTTAGTATAATATTGATAGAACTGGTGAAAGTGGGTTTCCTTGGTCCTTCTACTCTTAGAAAACACATTCACTATTCACTATGAAGTATGATGTTTGCTATAGGGTTTTGTTTTTAAGAGGCCCTTTATCAAACCAAGAAGTTCTTTTTTATTGTTCTGTTAAGAATTTATCTCATGAATGCATGTAGAATTTTATTAAATGCTTTTTCTGCATCTATTGAGATGATAATATGATATTTTCTTCTTGAGATTCTGTAACTATAATTAAATACTGATGAACTGATGAATATTTGAATATTAAACCAATATTATAGCTCTTGAGTAATCCAACTTGATCATGATAAATCAAAGTTTTTAAAAAATATATCAATGAATTTAGTTGTCTAGTATTTTGTTTAAAGTTTTTATTTCTATGCTTATGAATAAAACTGCCTTTTAATTTTATATCTTGTTAAATCCTCGTCAGGTTTTAGTATAAAGGTTATGCTGGTGTGATAAAATATGTTGGGATCTACTTCTGCTTGAGTTGTTTTCTCTTTAAGGATTTGTATTAAATCGAAGCAATATGTTCCTTAAATGTTGCATTCATTAGTAAAGCCATCTGGTCCTAAAGTTTTCTTTGTGGAAAGACTTTCAATTACAGGTTAAATTGCTTCATTACTTATCTGACCTCTCAGATTTTTCTTTTCTTCTTATGTTGTGTCTTTCTAGGAATTTATCCATTTTACCTAAATTTTCAAGTTTACTGGCACGAAAATGTTCCTATGTTCTCTTTTATTTTAAATATTTGTAGCATGTGTGGTGATGTAACTTTTACATTTCTGATGTCCATTTTACAGTCTCTCTTTCTTGATTCAACTTGCCAGGGATTTATTAATCGCACTAATCTTTTAACAAATTCAACTTTTGATTTATATTATCATTTTGATTAATTTTTCTTTCATTAATTTCTGCTCTTATCCCTATTATTCCCTTCATTGTACTTTTTTTGAGTTCGATTTAATTGTTTTTCTAACTTCTTGAGATGGATGCTTAGGTCATTGAATATTAGCCTTTTTTCTTAAATATGCATTTAAGACTATATACATTTCAATCTAAGCAAGACTACTTATAACCCACAAGTTTAGTAATGTAGTGTTTTCATTCTTCTTCAGTTAAAAATAGTTTTCAGTTTCTTTTGTTATTTATTCCTTTACTCACTGGTTATCTGGAAAGGCATGTCTTAATTATATTTTTATTACTGATTACTAATTTAACTCCTTTGTGATTAGAGAACACAGCCTGTGTCACTTCAATCATTTGAACTTTATGAAGACTTGCATTATGGCCCAGTTCATGGTCAACATTATTAAGTGCTATTGTGATTTTTATCCTGATGTATATTAGAATCATGTGAACACATAAACCTGTGGCTTATGTGGGACAGTGCTTAGACACCTCAGTAACCCAACCGAGGAAGAACAGCCTACATATTTAACAGCGTATCTTTGGCTACTACTTACTCGTAAATCTTGACAAGCCAGAATGTTGTCAAGCCACTTATACAGGTAACCATCTGGGGAAAGGCCCACATTGTCAAACACAGGGCCACAGCACAATACTGCTGACATTGCCTGATGACAAAACACAAAACACCTGGGAGTGAAACCTGGAATGTGCTAATGGCATGCAACTGACTTTATAAAATAAAACCATCAGACTTAAAAATGATTAGGATCTTTTAAAGCAGTTATTTCCATAAGATTTTCAAGTGTTCCTAAGTAGAGTCTATAAAAAAAAAACAACAGATTCCTAATGTTGGCTCCTTTTATTAAAAGAGTTAAAACTCATAAATTGCACTTTGTGAACATACTATTTCATGATTATACAAATCTTTATGATAAAAGAGTAAGATATTCAAAACAAAATGACCGTTTAAGATGAACTTACCTTCAGTAATTTCAAGTGGATGAATTCTGCTTAGAAGATAAATACAGCTTTGCAAAATTTGCTTTGATGACAAATATTTAACTACATACTGAACTGACAAACTTGACAAATATTTGACTAATGTACTAAATTGACAAACTATGAAAATAATTGTGCTTCTTAACCCTTCTGCTGCAACGTTTGGATATATCTGAATGAGTATTTCTATCCACTGACTGTGGTGTTTGAGTTTACCCTGTGAGCTCAATAAAACTTTTGTACATTTTTCTGTATTTTTGTGTTTTTTAAGAATGAATAACAATAGGAAATTTTATACTTTAATGTAATAATTTATTTTAATAAAATGTACCATCTTAACTGTATTTACTTAAAAATAATTAATATAATGGTAAATTTATTACCATATAACAAAAAGTTAAAATAAAAATAATATCATTTATTACATATACAAAGCAGCTCAAAATGTTATTATTAAATGCATAAAATAGTAAAAATATCAACTTTTTTTGTGGCTTTTTGATACATTTTGAAAAAAAAAAACTTGAAGTCAATTAATGCAGTGAAAGGGTTAATCCAAGATAAGGATAATGGACATAAACTTTAGTTCCTTTGAGTGAGGGCAGGAGTACGGGAAGGTAAGAGAAGGGGGCACTTTGATTAACTTTGCAATAAGCACGTCCAGGTGACTATCAGGGCCATGGTTTAAAGTGGCTCCATGAGGCATAAGTCAGCCTGAGTTGGCAACTTCTGGTATATATGACAAAGCTGACATACAGTTAATTTTCTAAAGCAAATGAGGTTGTAAGAAATTATGCTTCTGAAATTTTTTAACAGTCCTAGAAGTGTAGAAATTTATTTCTGGGATTCTTCTAGATAGGAGACTAGTAAGGGAAGAGGTTTCACAGTTACATATATGTGTATGCACACACATAGGGGTGTGTGTGTGTGTGTGTGTAATTTTGGGGGGTTGGAACTTAACTGGCAAGGCAGCTACTCAAATGGTTTATTTATCCTTTCAGTAAAACATATGGTTCTCATACAGGAGAAACACTGGGTAAAAGTGGAAAGTTGGAAGTGTTTCATATTTTGAAATTGTAAGTCCAATTGGAATATTTACATATTTATACACACAAAGCCGGACAAGTAATGTCTCAAACTCATCCTAGAAAAGGTGCTACATACCTCACTGGTGAGTATCACTACGGTCACCTTCGAAGTCCTCCCCTTGGGAAGCTACGCACCAAAGCCAGTGCCTAGTCCACCCTTCAGAGCCATTTTGGAACTCTTTTTCTGGAATGGCCATCAGAGCTGTTGTCGTCCCCCCAAAATCTGACAATGAAGTTCACGAATTTGCCACCATGCACTTACATTGGCAGCACTGTACCAACAACTCGGTGAGGTGTCATAACCTTGGCAGATTTTTGGGTATGATGACAGCTCTGATGGCCACTCCAGAAAAACAGTTCCAAAATTGCTTTGAAGGATGGACTAGGTATTGATGTCAGTGCATATCTTCCCAAGGCGAGTACTTTGAAGGTGACCATAGTGATATTCAGCAATGAAGTACGTAGCACTTTTCCCAGGATGAGCTCGTGAAATTAATTGTCTGACCTCGTAACTATCTATCTATGGAATTTTTAAAGTCAGCTTATGTATTTGTGTGCGTGTGTGTTTATTTGATTTTTTGCATGTGCACTTACATCTTAGCATATTATTTATTTTAACCTTATTTAAGGCATGGTTGTCAGTTTAAGGAAAGAGATCATTGATCTGACAAAAGTCACTCATTGCAGCAGAAGTGACCTACCTTTAATGCACAGTACTGGTATCTTGTAATCTGGTGATTCCTGTCACTGTAGCGATCCAGAGGCGTGAACATAATGCTGAAGGGTCCTGCCCATTGGCTGAACAAGATGAAAAGATGGTGCCTCAGGCTCTGCTGGGGGAAGAGAAATCTCCGGTGGTGAACTAGAGAGGGAAACACAGTTAAGTGTCAACTAGACTGAAAAAAAATCTAGTCGCTATAGTTGATATCATGATTATACATGATTTTTAAGTTTGGGAGAAAGAGTTAAGTTCATTTCTTAACTCAAGTTTCCTTTAGGTACTAAAACATGTATTTAAAAATTTTCTAAGTGCGTACTCTCTACTCATGCTATAGTCACCAGCACCTTGTCTCAGAGCACGAGGCAGATAGAAGGCAAATTCACAGACCGTGTTTTCTCATCGCTGTCTGGAAAACCTGAAACACCTTCAACTCAGCTGCAGCCTCTGCAGGAAACGTCCCCCTGATGGCTGCCGCGAGACTTTAGGGAGCACTGTGAGTGTTAACATACAGACTCCCAGTTTTTAAACACAGGTACTTTAACTGAAGAGGTCAACTCTCATCTTCATTTAGGGCCATCAAAGATGAGGGGAACTGGTTATATGACATCAAAATTAGGAAAAAGGAGAGTTGAGTTGCAGCTTTCTGTAATGATGTCAAAAGTTTTCTTTTTTTTGGTTGGTTCCCTGACCGGGAAGCGAACTCAGGCCACAGTGGCGAGAGTGCTGAAACCTAGCCACTAGACCACCAGGGAATGCCTCCCTTAGTTTTTTGTAATTATGTCAAAAGTTTTAATGTCCGTCATTAATTTTTACACCAGACTGACCAGGTAGTTTTATTCTCTATGCTTCTATTAGGTGAAAATGTTTTACACCCATTTGTTTTGTGAGGAAAAAAATCTCTTTTGATAATGTGATTTATTAAGCTATCTAGAATTCTATATAATGTGTTGAGGACAGGAATACTGCTGAGGTTACATGTCCACAGATTTCACAAAAGAGGTAAAATATAATGACAAAAACATAAACGTGGAGGGGAAGTAAAACTATAGTGATTCTAGAATGTGTTTGAACCTAAGTGACCATCAACCTAAAATAGATGACTGTAAACTATACAGGAAGCACGTGGTAACCATAAACCAAACATCTACAAGAGATACACAAGAAATAAACAGAAAGGAATCCAAACGCAACACTATAGAAAGTCACCAACATGCAAGCGAAGAGAGTAAGAAAAAAACAGAGAACTATAAAAACAATCAGAAAACAATAAAGTGGCAATAACTCACATCTATCAATGGTTACTTTAAATGTAAATGGACTGACTGCTCTAATCAAAAGACACAGGGCGAGAAAATCAATAAAGTGCACCTAAGCAAAAACAAAACAAAACAAAACAAAAAACAAAACCTACAAAAACAAACAAACAAACAAACAAACAAACAAAAAGAAGACATAGAGTGGCTGAACAGGTGAAAAACAAGACCCAGGCATAGGCTGCCTATAAGAGACCCATTTCCAATGGGACGACACACACAGACTGTAAGCAAAGGAACTAACAAAGATATTTCATGCAAATGGAAATTAAAAACAAAAAAGCTGGGGTAGCAATACTTCCATCAGACAAAACAGACTTTAAAACACGTTCACAGATGAGCACAACGAGAATGAAAACACGAAGTGTCTGTGAAATGCTCCCTTTGAATTCCTTCCTTCCTTCCTGTGGAAATCACACAGGTTGATTTTCAGATGGGAACCAAAGCGAAGAATAGCACTAATGACAAACAGAAAGCCAAGTTAATTCCTAGTCTGTGCTGAATTACCATGATCTGTTCTCATGCGTATTTCTAAGTATTTCATGACAAAGAAATGAGCCCATTGCAGACCCACACACAGGCTGGGAGCATGAGAGGCAAGCCCAGTCCCGAGGAGGACATGGTGGTTCAAACATAAAGGTCACCTGCAGTGACGCATCACGGTACCTGGGACGCACTGAATCAAGTTCGCGACCATGGCACTAAAATGTGCCCGGATATCTTTAAGAATTTCAACTTCTTTATCATTTTCAGCTTCTAGCAGCATGCGGGTCAGGTCCACGTATTCCAAGAACAAAGCTCCGAGGGCTAAAGTATCCCGCTCTAAGGCTCCATTTGTGCTGAAATAAAAGAAAGTAAAACTTTTGGATGCTTAGTCTTTGTGTCCAAGTGGTACATGCTTCATGGAGAATAAGATTCACTGTCAGAACTCACACACTATGCAGTGGAAATAGAATATGGTGGAGGGCAGGGGGACCACAAGCTTTCCTGGACTTTTCTGAGTAAAAATTAAAGATAATATATTTTTTTTAAAAAGAAAGAAAAAGGAGACAAGATGACCAATTAGGTGAGCAGAGATCAACTCAGGGGGATTTTCACCCTACCTGTCACTTATTACCCCAGCGTCAGCCAGAAGTTCAAAAATGCGGAGTAGTTGCAGTCTTAACAAGTCCCGCCGTTCTCTGCGTTTTTTGTTCTGTGCAGAAAGAGAAAGCACCACTTACAGATGTGGGAAAACAATATGAGCTTTGCTTGAGGAAACTGGGTTCAAGAAGGGCCTAATCTACTCCATTTCAATTTCCTAACTATTATAGAAAAGACAAAATGTATTTTTCTTTCTTCTCAATCCCTAGAGAAAATGTGTGCTATTACAGGTTGTAAGAGAAAGACCATCAGAGGGTTGATAAATATTTATCAGGTGGAAATGTTCAGAACAGCCTCATTTCCTAGATGCTCCTGGCGTCTGCAGAAAGCCTGGACCACCTGGCAAGAGGAAAAGGGAACATGGACACTGACACTCGTGCCACTTCTGGTCACGAGCTCACATGCTCTTCCTCACACTGCTCAAGTTTTGTTACTTCTCCTGTCTTATCTGCTATATGGAAAGCCTCTTCTTTGGCCTTATATATTTTTTATTCTGATACATTGAAGTTTATCCTTTTTAGAGTTCACTTAGGGGAAGAAAATGTTGAGGAAAATGCTTCACAGGCCAGACAAAAGAAAGAATATTCTTGACTGTCCAATTGCTTGTAAAAAAAAAAAAAACAAAAACAAAAAAAAAACAAGCAAATGAGCTGAAAACTGAAACTCAATGAACTCAAACCTCCTGTGAAAGAATGTAATATCTTAACAAACACATGACTATTTAGGTTGTTTTGATTTCTTAAGTTTAGGACTTAAAATCTTTTAAAGCAGGAGCCATATTATACTACATACTCAAATACTGAAAAATAATGAAAATAACAAGTTAAAATATTAACATTCAATGTAAAAAGCACATTGGGATATTTGTATTCTTTAGGGAAAGCCATTGGGTAACATTTAAATTTATATCATTGTCCAAATAAACCAAGACATTAGTTACTTAAATTCAAAATCTTACCTCTGGTCTGCGTTCCAGAGCTTCTTTCATTAATGGATGAAGTTCTTCTACCAGTTCTCTACAGAGGAAAAAGGTCAGCCTTTGAAATTTATGATTATTGACACCAAACTTGCCACCAACTATATCCATTCAATCCTAAATCGTTTGCTATTTTCACTTTGCTTCTAACATCAAAATCTCCCCTGGCCTTTCCCTTTCTGAGTCACATCATGAACTGGAAGTCAGTACTGGCCTATACTTTGTATTATTGGTCCTAATCCCAGTGCTACGCCAATAATTCTGGCTCAATACATATGTATTGACTTGATTTGATTTAATGCTCTGGAAACCTCTATGGCAAAACCCTATCGGAACAAATAAACAATACTTTGCAAGTACTTACTAAATTCAAAGAATTTCACTGCAGGCCATGGGACTGAAGAGAAATAAAACTGAGCTGCTGCACAGAAGAAATTCTTAGTCTAATCAGAGCACGAGACAGGTGCAATCACACTGGCACTGCCTTTGGGACCTGTGATCAGGGGACTGACTTAGAGTTGATGCTAAAATGAAGTCTTTTTGGAATTTCAGAGATAGATTCTTTTATTGGAGCTATGACAAATGCAAATATGGCAAGTTCTGTAATAGTGTAATCAAAACCTTTCCTTTTGTGCAGTAAAAATAAAATTTGATCATATGACCATATGAGGGCCGTCTGGAAAAAAAATCCAGTCATTGTCAACGTAACGAGAACGGTTACATGGCTGGATACTTTCTGGACAGCCCTCGTATATCTCGGGTTACATGTATATACATGTATATACTTCACCATCACCTCCAGAACAAACGATGAGACTGAGCCTGTTGGTACGAATTTTGCCTATAGTGTGTTTCATGTCTGAAAACCTTGTACTTTTTGGTAGGATACTTTGTGCTACTAGATATCACTCCCCAGGGAAATTCAAGGACAGGACAGTAAACTCTATGGCATTCCTCATTGACAGACGGAAAGCCTGGGTTCCATTTCAGATTTCTCCAACACACATTCTGGAATATCTTCATCAAAGACACGGAAATAACAGCAGTGGTCTCCAACTAATAGCAACCGTTTCCTGCACGTTGACTGTTTATACTGCTATTTTTTATATTTTTTTCCTTTCAACAAATCTATGAGATAGATTCTATGATTATACCAATTTCTCTTTTTTTATTAGAGAGATAAACTTGATTTTTATTTATTACAGCAATTTTACAGGGAGGGAAGTGAAGCCCAGATCCATGTGGCTAGTAAGTGGTTTAAGTCACTTCCCCTGAGAACTCTTAAGAGGGTGAAATTCTTTGGGGAGCAATGTTGGGTAATCCCAGGAATTGTTTTTATCTTCTTGTAGTACTTGTATCTGATGCTTTGTCTTAACTAATTAAGAAGTACTCTGGCTGACTGGCACTCACATAGTCAGAACTCACAAGGACATTTTTTTTAAGGATAACATCTGACTCTGTACGTGAATAATATAACTGATCTTTTTCAGTTGCCTCGAAGGCATCTCATTAATCTTTATTTTTCAATAGGCTTTCTCACAGATACTTGGAGCTTCCCTTTTGTATATGCATGAAAAACTGTAAGATTTTATTTGTCCTCGTAGGCTTTTCTGCTTGCCTGAAAGTCATCAGAGGCAGCCCGAACAAACATCCCTTGATGACGTTTTCAATAGACATTGACTCTGCCGGGGAGGGAACGGCTACATGATTAAAGATGTGAAATGAGAAAGGAATCCCGAAAGTCAGACATGATGGGCACATTATAGAAAGATCCCCCATATAATGGATCATGCCTGAAGGAGTTCTGCCAATGCTGAACCTTTGAGAGCCTACTGCATCAATGGCTTAAGAGCAGACATTCCCAATTTTGACCATACAGCCCCTGAATAGCCTGGTTAAGCGGGCTTTGATACTGAATATCTCCATTTACAGTTATCTAGAACAAAGCTTGCCAGTGAGAGAAAACTGAGCGGTGACGTCAAATTTGTAGTGACGAAAAGCGAAACAAATGCGAGGCAGCTGCAAGCAATGCAGGTTTCATGCATGTCAACCAGAGGACAGAAGGAAAGTGCGCCAAGCCTATACACACCGCAGGCGCTCGCCAACAGCAAACTCAGATCGCGTTAAAAACAGGGACTACGACAGCAGCACATACGTACGAATTTACAACAACTCACGAAGACTACTGTACCTGAAAACAAGGGAATTTGTTCTTCCAAATCCTAAAACTAAGGACTCTGTGATCTCAATGCCCTCTAGTCTCATCAAAGGCACCAACTGCTTTAACAGAACTCCCACCGATGGGGTGCCTATGGCCTGAAACAAGTTGATTAAAAGTGAAAAAGAGGTCACATGGTAACGGATGTTTCCTTTAATCAAACGTGGATGCATTATAACAATTTCAAAGTTCTGAACCATATCCCAAGGCACTGCCATCATTTCAGGAAAAAGAACACAACCCATACATTTTAATACAGACAATGAATGTATTCCACCTGGGACACACATTCTAAAGAATACTTTATTATAATAGTTTTCTTTTTAAAAAAAAATCTACAAAACCTTTAACAAAGTTAATTAAGACATGGTTTAAAGGTGAATGACACTTGGTGAGAAGTGAGAGACATGTTGTATGAGGGACATGACCAAACCTCAGGGCATTAATAAAAATAGGTCACTCTATGGTCTTAAGTAAGTTTGTTTACTTCTCCTTATCTTCCTCTGCCCGTTTGTCAGGGAGGAATAATAAATTATTCACATAAATGCTCAATGGGATTTAGAAACGTGTAGGATGAAAATCTGATCCCACATACTCCAGATGGCAGGCACAGTGCGACCTGCACTGTGAACTCTAGACAAACAAGCTAAAAAAAAACCTTACAGAATAATTCTTCTGAAGCATGTCACGTCACCTTGTTATCGTAGCTCACTGTACCATCAGGGGTGGTGGCCATGATTTCTGGAGTAGATGCTCTTAAGTGTCCTGGGCTCATGATGCTGGGCTTTGCGACTCCAAAGCAGAGAATAAGGTAATTTCTCCACAAGGTAACATAGTTGTCACTGCTGCTGGCCGTGCTGGTTTTCTTGGCATTGATTGGGCTACTAGAAACACGGAGTTGAAAACAAGAGTGAAGCTAAGTTCCGGAGTTTAAATATCACTTCCGGAATAAAGATCCTCCGAAGTGCCCCAAGAGAATTGGACAGCTATCAGGCAACGATTGTCTGGATGGGGAGGTTAACACGGAAGAACTTTTAAGATCTTTTTTCACCAGTAAAGTCTGAGATTCTGTACTCAGACAATTTAATTGATTATCAAGAAAACAAACAAAAAAATAACTAGCTCTAGATAAGAACTCTGGACCTGTTTCTTACTCAATGTGAAGAATTCTGTATTTGGCAGTTCAGAAATTAGGAAAGATTACCTAATATCCCAATGCCTTACACCAAGCTTGTCCAACCTGTGGCCTGCGGGCTGCATGCAGCCCAGAATGGCTTTGAATGTGGCCCAACACAAACGTGTAAACTTTCTTAAATTATTATGAGAATTTTTTGCGATTTTTTTTTTTTTAGCTCATAAGCTATTGTAATTGTTAATGTATTTTATGTATGGGCCAAGACAATTCTTCCTTTTGCAATGTGGGCCTGGGAAGCCAAAAGATTGGAGAACCCTGTTTTGTATGAAATGAAGACCTATGAAGAGGGCCAAAGGTGCAACAAGCAAAACAGAGGCGCACACACAGCTCCCTTACTTGGGGTCCACCAGAGGCATGATGGACTGCAGCCGAGTGAAGGCGTATGGCCAGGCATAGCTGAGGGCCGTGGGGCAGTGCTTGGGCAGGTTCTCCTGCCGGAGGAAACTGAACAGGCAGAGGACCCAGGGGTCTTTGACGGACTG
This sequence comes from Lyroderma lyra, assembly GCA_004026885.1. Lineage (NCBI taxonomy): Eukaryota > Metazoa > Chordata > Mammalia > Chiroptera > Megadermatidae > Lyroderma > Lyroderma lyra. Next base: position 35,665 of record PVJL010001270.1, on the reverse strand, counting down.
AGCAAAGATCCAGACGTGGGATGGGCTCTTCACATCGTAATGGCTGTTGACCAGGACCGCATTCCACTCCACCAACCACTGCAGGTCCACGCTGTGGGTCAGTGGCAAGGTGGCCTGTGGGTGGGCAACAAGTCAACAGAAAACTAGATATTACATGTCTGCACCTCATCATGGCTTTTCCCAACTGCCTCTGCAACAGGCCAAGCCGTGAGTCTGAATCCCTTGTTCACCCCTGCCAATAGGACCCTGGTTCATACTCATCGCTGCTGTTTCCTAGGCTGGACAGCAAGCAACCCAGATGCAGAGGTGAAGAACAAGGGTCATGCTTTTGGCAGCTTTAATGCCACCTAGCACTGTGCTTTAGCACGCAGATGCCACTCACCAAATTACCTGTTGACTATATGACAATTGGTTAATTCAAACTCGACCGTGGATTTGCCATTTTAAATTCTGCAGAGTTATTAATCTCTGAGAGTCAGAAGTGTGTTTTTAATCCCCATAATTAGTATATTTATTTATGTTTTTAGCCATAATCTTTTAAAATTTTACTTGGGTTAAAATACCTTCCCTCTGACTTCGGGAGATGGCTGAGTGCAATCTTTTTTAAGAAGGGCATTTTAGTGATGATTTTAATGTAAGATACCTATTTATTCTTGTCCTATGATATCAAAAAAATACATTCTAGAACCTTTTGAAACATTCCTATATCCATCTATCCATCCCCCGTAAGTTCTTATATTTCATTTTCTTTTAAGTCCAGAATATCAAAGTTTTAGGGAAGACTAAGTTTCAAATGATTTAGCTGTTGTGCCAGGGGAGAAAATTGCTTTTGTGCTTGGTAGGCATTTAAATTGATCCATTTTCTCTGCTGGGCCTAGGCATTTCTATGGGTCAGGGTGCTGCGCTAATGGCCTTGATGGTTAAGGGGCTGTTAGGGGCACAACTTGCTCTTCAGAGCCTGAGAGATGAGAGCCCAGCCAAAAGCCTGTGACCCAGGACAACCTTACTGGACATCCTAGCATGCTTCATGTATGACTTGGGAATAATAATAATGCTGCTCTCTCTCCATCTTTACACACATTAAGGAAGGAGGAATACCAGGCACAAAGCAGGCACTGAGCTCCCCCTTTGCTTCTCTCCTCTTTCTGGGCATCTCCCTCCCTGCTGAGTTACTGACCTGGTTACCCCTGGGGCTCAAGATTCTGATTCTAGTAAACTCAGAACGAAATCCCATTGACAAAATGTAACCTGCCGAGACCATACATGTGTCTAAGACAATTAAAGTTGCCTCTTCTGTTCCATGTTACAAACAATTTGCATTTCTAAAGGAAGAACTAGGTCTGCAGGGCCTGGCTAACACTTTTAGTAATTATCGTTACTACAGCAGAGCAGAAATAGGGATCTGTACTCAATTTCCGATAGAAAAGTCCATGAAAGGATCGCAGATGTCTTTAGGTTTTGTCTTCACTTATACCTGTTTGTCAATTATGTTTATATTCGTTTACAGTTGTTTGACAAGAATACATCAGGGACACGGGTGGTGTGGATTCTGCAAGCAGTTCTGACGTGCCCGGCCTCTCCTCAGCCATGGAGATGAAATCAGTCCTGGCTCCAGCACTGCACTGACTTTTAAAAACTCCAGGGAATTCACAGCCATTTCAATTTCTGTTGTACTTGTTCAGGAAACTGAAAGCTGCCAGTATGCTCTTAATAAGGAAGACTGTATTTGGGTAGCAGATAAAACTCTACTAAAGTCAGAGTCCAAGGGGGGTCAAGTTCGGGCCCTAACACTTCCTTCTGTGTGACAATGGCCCTGTGTCCCGTAAGGTTTTTGAGTTTCCATACCTATGAGGGTCAAAAAGATGATAAACATGATAGCACCCTGCGAACTGTAAAGCACCACATAAATATGTTACAGATATTGCTAAGTACAATAAATAAGATACGTTAATTCTCTTAAAAAAGCCTGAGCAATTCTTCTTGAAATGGCAGTTTTCAAAAGATTATATTCCTAAGGCTCAAATTTTGCCTGAGAATGATCAGACTGTCTTCTCAAGCCATATCTGAACAGCTTGCATTGCTTTCCTAAGTACTTTTGTATCGGTTATTTATCTGACATGAAAGCCCTGAATTCCGCCACGTGTTTCCTTTGTGTCTCTTTTTGCAGACAGGCCCAGAGCTTGTGCTTGAGAACCATCAATAGTCAGGAGCTAGTTGTGTACTCACTGAGTCCGAAACTGCGACATGAATAAAACTCTCGAGAATGGAAGAACTGAGCTGGTCCATGACGTCAATCATCGGCCTGTCGTCGTCCTGCACAGAGGGGAGTGTTACTCTCCGTGGGAACAGGAGTCCTTCCCACCCAGCCCACCGCCTCGGTCTAGTACTCGAAGCAGATCAGCCTACAAGATGGTGATAAGGGTTTTCTCACAGAGGAGTGAGTGCCAGGACGGCGGAAGGTACTGGATACGACTCCCTGCGCTTCTGAGTGGAGCCTTTCAAGTTTCAGGGGAAGATAATCAGAGCTCCCATTTCACACTGCACCGAAAAGCCAGGCGCCTGAACTTCAGCAATGCACACGAGTGCGCGGGAATCTGAACACCGGCGCCAGACACTATTCACTGAAGTGGGTACGTTTTCGTGAATTTTCAGGAACAGAAACCTCACAAGCCTGGGCTCTTCCAGACCACTAAAATGCTACTTACGGATGTCACTAATCTGCTAACATAAATCATAAATTGCTGACTGTGGTTGAATTTTAGAACCAGAGAAACTGCCCTGGAGACTGATGCACACTTTCTGTGGTAGCTATGTCGTGTACAGCTATAAGTAAAAGAAGCAAATCAGAAAAGAGTATCATACAAGAAATCCTTCTACATGAAGAGTGCGTATACAAGTATATATGAGGGGGGACCCCAAAAATCTAAATTATCTTCTGGAGTGCAGGCCCCTTGTAGTATAGGCTTCCCCCACCAGGTGAGTGTTCTAGGAACTCACCTGCATCAGTGCACCAGCTGGCACTGTTGTGACAAATTTTTTGGAGACTCTTTCAGTGCGTTTGTTCATTTCATGTTGGGTGATTTAAATGAACAACGTCTTCATGACAACGCACCTGCCCACACTGCGCTGAGTGTTCAGCAGTTTTTGACCAAAAAACAGCATAACCCCCATGCCCCACTCCTATTCACCACATTTCACTTCATGCGACATTTTTTTTTGTTTCCCTGGATGGAAAGTCCTCAGAGGGAAATGATTTGCTGATGTGGAAGAGATGAAACAAAAAGTGGCAGAAGCACTAAAAGGCACCAAAATCGATGAGTTCAAAAACTGTTTTGAGCCATGGAAAAAGTGTCTCAATAGGTGCATTGCATCCAACAGAGAGTACTTTGAAGGTGACTGAAATTTAAACATGTAAGAATAAAGACACCATTTTTATAAGTAAATTGTAGGTTTTTCTGGATCCCCCCTTGTATATACATGAATATTTTATGCTTGCCATCTTTTATTACAGAGAAGCTAGAATATAAACGATATAAAATTGTTTACTTAGAAGCTTTAGATCAAAGCCTTGGAAAGTCCTGATTCCTATATGAGAATGGTTTCACAATGAGAATAGTTTCAAAGAAGTTGTGGCTGGTCAGACACACGAGGGTTGTTGCTAGCAGTCTGCTGGACTAGCAGTGGAGAACTTGGGGCTTTACAGACACTCTGGCTCTGTCCCATCCTAGCTGCTGATTTTGGGAAAGCTTTCCATCTCCCTAAACCTCAGTCTCACTATCTGTACTTTGGGGACAATAACAATACTTCTTCTTAGGTTGTTGTGAGGGTTAAAGGAGATAGTATGGGTACAGCACTTATACAGTGCCTGGCACATCCACGGTAGTTATTATCATTCTTGTAATTAGAGACTTAATCAAGGTTTACTAAAATAGAACCTGTCTCACAGGTGCATTTTCCAGCTATAAGAGTGTGGTCCTAAAATATTAATGTATCAGAAAGCTATCTCAAGAAATGTGAATAGAAAGGTCTAAGATAGATTTGAAAATATTTTTAAAAGACAATTTAAAAATTGAGGATCATAAAACTTGGATCAGTGACTCAACAAGAAAATGGAAGGTAGCATTTTTAAAAAGAAGTATGTCACATAAAAAAGCTGTCCCTTCTTCCACCAACTCATGCCTAGGGTCTGGCCACCTATGCCATCAGGAGATGAGCCCGAACCCCTAAACGAGACTGTAACACATTTGACCAAGGTGGGGAGGTTAGCTGGAGTCGATCATGCTTACTCGTGTGCTTACTTCTTACATCTCAAGGGACCACACTGCCTTGTGATGCCATTGTCCTACCACTGTAAAGACTGAACCACTTTCAGTTACCCAGACTGTTTGGTACCTGGATCATTTTCAACAGGAGGCATTATTTCCTCAAGTTCGTTCTCTAACATAAATGCAATAATATCTGCTTAATTTGATGTATGCTGACCACTATGAAGGCAAACAATCTATATAACCTACTCTTAAAATTCCTCACTTCTTCACCAGCACCATCTCTTGGAGAAGCAGGAATAGGATTTTCTATTGCTCTCAGAATACATAACTTATCTCTTGATGATCAAGAGTGCTATTTCACAATTAAAAGCCCACCATAAATCACACGCACCACATACAATAGTGATGCATTATTTACGATTTTTAATCTAAACTTCAAAACTGTTGAAAGAAATGAACTGGAAAAATCAGAAGTATAATACTTACCTCAGGCTGACCAAGGGCAAGAAATAAAGCTCGGATTTCCTTGAGTATTAAAACAGACAGTTTGCGTGTGGCCACCTGGAAACTGCAGAGCAAAACTAGAGCGAAGCCTTCCACAGCATGGAGGACACTGCAGTGGGGACCTCGTTCCGACTGCATTCGGTGGCTGGAGCCGTTTGCTATGAGCTGTCGTGCAACAAGAACAGCATTCCGTATCAGAAAAGTAATGGTGGAAGGAGAAACTACTCATGCGTCTACGTCTTTGGGCACATCTGACCTTGTAGTCGTAAAATAAATTACATTGGCTTGGATCCAGACATGTCTACGAGTTCCTTATGATTTATAAAATGCCACAGATCCCTTTTTGCTTTTAGAGCACTTGTTACTTTGGAATGCCATCAACTATCTGTTACCTGTGATAAGAAAACATTTTTCAAAGGCTATTAACATTAATAAAAGCAAAACTGCTTCTATCCTTACCATTTGGAATTATACTATATAGTCAATCAAAGTGGCCTGATTTTTACCTAAATTCTCTATAAGCTTTTGGATATTATTAAACTGAGTTTTCAAACATTTACTTTCTAATCAGACTTGTTTACTTATTTTTGTGTTAGATTCTAATCTAGGTTTTGCACATTTATGAGATGAGTTCTGAACAACCAGGGGAGTCTAAAACAAAAGCAAGACGGACCAACAGGGAAAAGTCCCCCTTCATTCCAGTTTTCCTTTTATGAGCATACGTAACCCTTGTTTTTTTACCCTTCCCCCTTTGGCACATGTAGAACACAAGAAAGGAGAATGACCTTGGCCTCATCACTGAGGTCAGCCCATCTGGAATCACAGCTGTTCCGTAAATGCAATTGTACTTCCCTGAGCCTCCACAGCCCTCAGTCTCTCAGTTACCCTCTTCTACAGCCAGACCTCTTTCTCCATCTGCTCGTTGCCAATGCCCACACCACCACTGTCCTGGTTCTCCTCTGACAACCCTCCTCCCTCAACCTGCTCTTCAAGATGTTATCCTGAAGCTTTACCAATCAGGACTGAGGCATGAAAGAGTAAAGAAACTATAAGGCTGCACTTCCTTCTCTGTGGATATTGGTCAATATGAACAGTATGTTGTTGACTATGAAAAAAACTTGGTGAGTAGCTAACTTGTATATCCATTTCCATATCCATTTCCATACCATAGGCATACTTATTTTCATATCCATATCCACGGCCAGCTCTATCTCCCCGGACTATAGTCATATGCTTTTAAAAACACACTTATAATCATAATTCTCTGAAAAAAAATTAATTTTGACTCCTTAAATGGCTTTGTTAATGTTAACACTAACCCGATGTGGCATATCATGCCCTAAGTTTCTTGGTCACAATTTAAGCAGATGGAAATCTAAGGGCCACCACTCGGGAGAAAGTAGCTGGAAGAACTCCCGAGGTGCTCTGGGCTTCAACTTATTTACATATGTGCTACATAAAAGAATATAAATCAGTGGGAAGAGTGTAGAAATCACCTCTGCATTTCTGATTTTGTTGGCCTGTTCGTAGACTTTTCCTTGTGTCTGTATGACCAGCTTCCACTGGGTGAGCAGCTGGAGCAGTAACTTCAGGGAGGAGTCCAGGAGGGAGTGATGCATGTCATTTACTTCCCGGAGCAAAAAGGTGGTGAACCCAAACAGGACATCTTCCCTCCAGTCCGGGAAGTCAACCAGCAAACCCTGAAGAGAATTTTGTGCAATATGGCGCAGTTCATCGTCCATGTGAATAGAGAGCCTATGAAATGAATAAAAGACCAAAAAATGTTTATTAAAATGTTTATTAACATTTTTTTCCATGTCTATGAAGAAACATCTATAGGGCTCTGCTTTTCAGCCATTCCTCACTTAACAACCTACCTGTTTAACGACTGCTAGGACTTAACAGCTAGTTCTCCAGCATGGGGAACCCCCTTTCTCAGTCTCTGTTTTGTTCTTGCAGATGGTTAGTAATCACTACACAAAGCATTCGCAACCACACAAGATTACATATTTTGTTTATAAGTGTGATGTTGCATGAAATCTATTGAAAAATACATACCCTATGGTGCCATGACACACCACAAGAAAGCTGCCTTTAAGCTCCTCACTTATTGATCAATTTACTTAACAACCTAGCTGGAGGAATGGAACTCAATTTAAGTGAGGAAGGCTTGTGTAGCTTCCATGGAAAACAGAAATATTTCCTACACTTGGCCATTATGAGTGGGCCAAGCAATACGTATAATATCAGAAATTTTGCAGTGTGGAGAAAAGGGTTTGCCAGTTTCATTCCATATACCATTGTCATGTTAAACATACTCATATAAGTCCATCCAGAGTAGGGGCCCCATGACCACATTGGCCAGGGGACAGTACTTCAAGGGGAGGCCACGGGTGGCCTGCAGTCATGTGTGATGAGGTTCTGGGTGTTTTATCTGTGTACTGGTGGAAGGGTGCTCTCCAAGCCTAGAGCATATGGGTCAAGGAAGTTATACATACAGAATACATCTGCCATTCAGTTAGCACTAATATTTGTTTTCCTTCTATTCTACCATTATCAGATTAACCAGCCTAAAATGACAGGTTTGTTTTGCTTTTTTATCATGACATTCTTCTGCTTAAAAACTCCATTTGTCTAAAAAGCCTGGGGGCCTCAGACTGGGGTTAGATCTGGAATGAACTTTTCTCCAGTCAGACACACTGCCTCACGTCCCAGCCCCCCACCTCTGTGCCTTTGCTCCATCGGCCCCTTTGCCTTTCTGATTCTACGTGTCCTACAGAGGGCAGCCTAAGCCCCACTTTCTCTGGGAATTACGAGTTGACCTCCCCAGTCCATAGTCATTCCCCATGCACTCAACTGATGTACCACACTTTTTGTGCCATTAATTTGCATAATGCCAGGTCTTGGATTGTTAGTTACCTCATGTACTGGCATCTACGTTGGATTTTAAACCCCTTGAACATGGGAAAACAACAAAACATTTCTTTATTCCTCCTTGCCATCACATAGACTAAAGCCTCGTTTGGTATATCTTTGCCCATTTTTAATAATCATTCTTTTCTTTTAGGAATCATGACAAAGGATTAAAATCAACTTGATCAGACCACACTCACAGCAGGTCTCACTTACCTGGCCAGCAAGTCGATCAGTTCAAGCTTGGACAGCCCATCAGGAAGCAATCGAGGAATAGCAGCAACACAGGTCCTGAAAAGGTCGATTTTCGGCTTTCTCTCACCACTAGAATATGAAAACCAAGTTTAAGCATAGTCAAAGGTTATGAAAAATTATTTAAAAATTGATCAACTATGTGAACAAAGACTAGAACCTACACCTTCTGAGTCTCTTCTTGGTGTTTTCTTCAATATTATCCTTGAATGATTATGCCCTTCCTAGCTTGGCCAGTTGTCAGAGAACTTAGAAAGGTTTAAATGTTAGACAGAGGTGTACGAGGGATGTCCAGAAAAAATCCAGCCATAAATGCTCTATTTTTCATATTATGTGGCTGGATACTTTCCGGACAATCTTCATATACCTGAAGAGGAAAATGCTGATGTCAACAGCATGCATTCAGTTGGGTTACATGGGGTTTGGGCCCTGTAGGCTGCATGTAAAACACTGACCTCACTGAAATGCCTTTTCCATAGTCCAGCATGGGGCGTATGAGGACAGTGGAGAGGAAGATACCATGCAGCAGTCTTCAATCAGCTGAAGGAAAGAAGACCTTCAAGGGCGGCCTCCATAACCAGACAGAGTTAGAGCCTAGGGGGTCTGTCCTAATTGCTCATGTGCAACTTGATAAGTCGTTTCAACTGTCCTAGTTTGCTCAGCACATGTTTTAAACAGCTGGGATGGTTTTCCTAGCTGTCGGGAAACAGATGACCCTGCCTGGCCTGAGTGCAAGGGGAATTCTAGCAGGCTCCCAAGCTGATACTGCAAGCCTACATCAGAGACTCTCACTGATGCATGATTCCCTTTTACTCCTGCAGTCCTGGCTCTCTGGACTTTATAGGAAGCACATGGACCCCCAAAACACAATTTCTGTTAACGGATATTATAAAAAATATTTATTATTATCTGCTAGCATGAACCTCAAAAGGCACGAGAAATGGAAATGGAATGACACCAAACACTTAGTGTTCAAGTTCATACTTTAAATAGGGCCTGGAATAACGGTGAACCAAACTCGGATATCACCTCCCATGACCATTTCCATCAGCATGGTGTGGACCTCGACTCTCTTCTCTTAAACGCTATGTGATTCCCAAATGTTGCTTCTTGTTGTCTTCCTTCTTCCCTCCCTTCCTCCCTTCCTCAATCTTTCTCTCTCTTTCGGAATGTAGCAATGAGTGATTTTCCACTCAGGGGTCTGCCTTAAGAAGACTACCATGAAAAATATTCCTAGTCCTATTCGGGAGTCTTAGGAGGGCTGAATAGGAAAAAGTAAAAAATTGTCATGGAAAAAGTTTAAGGTATTGGTTAAAATACAAAATGAAATGTTCATGTATACATTTAAACTGTACCTTTTATTATGGTTCTGAATATATTGTTTTAGTTCTGACCCTATCTTATGAACTCTTGATTATTAATATAGTTTTTCTTTAAATGTTTTTCATTTAATTACTTTTTTTAGAGGAAACAAATCTATGGCATAAGTTTTAAAAGCATTTCTTATATCTTCTGCATTATAAATTGAAAATTGCTTTAATATAGTCAAAAAGTACAAAATAACGAGGTTAATAGTTTATTGACAATCTGGCAATTGGTGAGGTAAGAACTAGACTCTCAGTTAACCGGAATCCATGCTGGATAAATGTAGTATTATTTCTTCAGTTTGTTTTTTTTTCTGGTTGCTTCAGTTCTGATTAATGAAGAATCTATTGTATTTAATATTAACCTTTATCATTTTCAATTCTGCTGTCATTTTAGTTGAAAAGTCTAAAACAACATGATCTCATATCATTTAAGTCAAATGACTGGCAAGCTGCAGGGTAATAGGCATTACACAATCCCATTTTTTTGTAAAATATAATGTATATACATACAATTGTGTTGAGATAGGGAAAGGTCTGGAAGGAATCACACTGAGTCAAGGAGTGGTCACAGATCTGAAGTGGAGCTTCCATTTTTAACTTCATATACTGCTAAATACACATTTTAAATAATTCTGTGTTTTTTGTTTTTTTTTTTACTTTTTCACATTTTGTTTGCTTTGCCACACTTAGCTTTCAACATGCCAACACTATACTAATACATGCCCGTAATACGAACTTCCCTACATGGGTAGCTGGGCGTGCTGAGTGGTGAAGGAAATTTACCTGAGTATATTTTTGAAAATGTACGCCACAGGTCCAATTATAATTGAATTCACAGTCTAACTTTCTTAAAAATGTGAAGTTAAGACCTAATCCTAGTTCCTGCCATAATTAATCAAAAGCAGCAAATGTATTGTACTTCTGCAGGGCTCCAGGTACAAAACTAAACCTTAGATTTTGGCTAAGAACATTTGATTTCTGCATTCAAAGTGACGAATGCATTCTTAAAATCCAGTATTTCTATGACACGTTTGCATGGAGATTATGAAGCAGGTTTAACTCTCACAGCTTAGGAACCGTCACTAGAAACAAGTGAACTTGAGATCTATAAAAATGAAATGTCTGTGAGCTAATGATGTCGCTGGCACACAGGCTGTGACCAAGTTTGGGAGTGAAACATCACTTCTGGAAAATGTGAACGACACAATGTGTCTTGGGTCCCCTGTTTCCTCACTCATTGGCCTACTGACACCTGAGATGTCACCAAAGGAGATCAAGCTCAGGTTTGACTTTATTCTTAGAGCTAGTCAAGTGTTATACAAGTATGTTTTCACCAGTGTTAACCCTTCTGAGGACTCTGATTCTAAGATGAGAAGAAAATACTGTTGCATCCTGAACCACACAGGTTTGAAGTGGGCGGTGCACGTACACAAAGATGTTTTTTCAATAAATATGTCTGGACTATAAATGTTTTTTCTCTTCCTTTGATTGTCTTAACACTTTCTTTCCTCTAGCTTTGCTTTATTGTAAGAATACAGTGTATAATACATCCAACATACAAAATACGAGCTAATCAACTGTTCACGGTATCGGCAAGACTTCCAGTCAACAGCAGGCTATTAGTAGTTAAGTTTTGGGGAGTCAAAAGTTATACATGAATTTTTGACTGCATGGGGGTTGCTGCTTCTAAATCCCATGCTGTTCAAAGGTCAACTTTATGGAATAAATAGGAAGAATAAATGAGAAGAATCTCTGCTGGTGTCTTTGGTTAATCAACCCTTCACTGAAGGCTCAGTCTCCACTGTACTCACGTGATCATGTCTTCAGGCTCCTTGTTTAACATCTGGACATTGGTTAGCATCATACACCTTCCTACTTCTTTGTCAAGGTGCCGTAAAATGTTGTCTACAGCTTTACGTACTTGAGAATAATACAATGACATGCCTGAAAAACAGGTATTATAGTTACATCTTGGACTAAACCTATCAAACAATGAAATCTTAGCTTATTCATCCTCAATGGTATTTTTTACTTAAGACTTTCTATGGGTCAATGACTTCTTCAAGCAGAGTCTAATTCAATCTCTTATCTACAGGACTTTTTTTTCGCATGGTGCCCTGCATTTACTGGGTGTTCCCCAAATAACCATTTAAATTCAATAAATAGGAATTCTAATACATCAAAGGAAAATTATTTTCCAGGAGAGTTAAAATAAACAAGGAAATAGAAAGTTTTACTTTACAATTTTTATGGTTATGATTTAGTATAAGAAAATTCACCATCATTGGTGATTATGTGACTAAAGGATAATTCTAATTTGGGGTTAGGATTTTCATAACTTCATATTATTCTCTGAAATATATGTGTGGAATTTTTTTAGTAAAATAAACAAAATGACCACATAAATTTTAAAATGAAGGGAAAATGTATTTTAGCAATATTGTTTTTATTGCTTTCATTAAATACAGTGTCACTATTCAACACTGGAGGACAAATATGTATAGTATATGTATTTCATACATACATTTTATATATTTATGTATATAATACAATGGAAAAGTAAATCACTTTGCATTTATAATTTGTACATTAGTGAAATAATTAGTAATGGTTAGTTCTCATGCATTAAATCTTTTTGAACTCATTTCAGTATGCAAAACTAAAGATAAATATTTAAAGCAAAGCGTTTCCTCATGTATTTCCTTCAGGCTTTTGGAATGCAGGAACTATCTGAAAATTTGTAGTAGGTTTCTAATTCAGGTACTCAGTAAGAAACAAATGCAGAAAAATCACTTCTTGGGATTAAGATTGCTAATAATAATAATCTCACGTAGGCTAAACCCACAATATAATCTGGCATGTGTGCTATTTGGCATGTTTAAAACACAGATTAGACCAATTTTATTGAAAAAAGAAAGAAAGAAACTATAAAAATGAATGAATGAATTGTATGTATAGTTACTTCATAAACACAATTATCTACCAAAGGACACAGATGTCTTAAAAATTTACTGTGAATTGTAGATTATCAATATTAGAAGCATGAAAACACTACAGATAAAAGTCTAACATTTAAATGGAAGCATGTTTACCAGAAAGTTCTAAAAAGTTTAAAGGGGAGGAAAACAAAGAAAGCACAGCCAGTCAATCACCACGATTATTAATAACATTGGAGTGTATCATCAGCTACCTTTATAAAGCTTTTTCACAGTGTATCTCACTGAAGTTAAATATGTTTAGTCATTTTAAAGGCTTAATAAGGTCCAGATTTAACACATTTTGGAAACCCACCTATCATTTTGGCTTCTTCTTCTGTGAGCGTTTTACTCAAATATGTTTTCTTCACTCTCAATGTGTTTCCGGAAGGGAGGACGGCGCCTGTAACTGGCATGGGGGGTTCACCATCTTTCTGCTGCAAGCTATCAGCTATGACCAAGAACGCCCGCAGACCGATGTTCATTCTCTAGAAGAGAGTGTGTTCAGGACACAAAGACAGACCCAGTTATTGTAGTGCAAGTAAACCATCAGTCTTTCACAGACATTAAGCGTGCTTGCCATCTAGGTTAGTGTGGGAAAGTAATTTTAAAGGCAGAGTTCAGGCTGAACCTAGGAAAATAAAATTGTTTCTGTCACTATTTGTTGCTGCATCACTAGAAAACAGCATCTAGGTCTGAACTAAGTATGATAACCCCTTAGATCTCTAGGCCTTTTTCCACAAGTTACTTCCAAAACATTATTTAAGATACAATCTGGATTTGTGTCCTGGGAAATTGTGTCTTAAAACATATTTCATGAAGTGTATGCCATCTACTGCATAGATCGTTCTCATCCTTGTGTGTGCTGTTGAGTAGAGTCATAAGTGTGTCTTTCAGCTTCTAATTACCAACTAATTACAGATAAATAAACGCTTCTATAACCCTACAAGAGCAAGAGAAATAGAGGAAGATACTCCATATCACTGTTTCATAAAGTTGAACACTGAATGTGCTTTTCATCTTCCCAGGCCTCAGCACTGCACATTGTGTATCACATCCATTATATAAAGGGGGGGGGGCAAAAAATGGAATTATGTTCTGGAGGGTGGGTCCCTTGTAGTACAGGCTTCCCCAGCTAGGTGAGTGTTCTAGCAACCCATCTGCACTGGTGTACCAGCTGGTGTTGTCGTGAGAAGCTGTATGTGGAAGAAATGTCCTGAGTTGTGGCACATAGAAGACTGGTTCTTCCACCATGACAATGCACCTGCCCACACCTTGCAGAATGTTCAGCAGTTTTTGACCAAAACAGCAGGACCTTTGTGCTCCACCTTCCCTATTCTTGCTCCAAGCGACTTTTTTTTTGTTTCCTTGGATAAAAAAAGTCCTCAAAGGGAAACAATTTGCAGATGTGGAAGAGGTGAAAGAAAAAATGGCAGAAGCCCTAAAAGGGATCAAAATCAATGAGCTCAAAAGCTGTTTCGAGCAGTGGAAAAACCATCTCGATAGGTGTATTGCATTAAACAGAGAGTGCTTTGAAGGCGACTGACATTTAAGCATGTAAGAATAAATACACAAGTTTTATAAATAAATTCCAGGTTTTTTGGGTCCCCCCTGTACATTCGTTTCCATGGCCTGCTGGCCCCGAGTATGATGCTGCTATAGAAGCACAGAGTCATACATCATTTAGTTAACATCACTAGTTTTTAGTATTTCATTACTGCATGTATTTATTCTTTTGTTTTATCACTTCCCAATACTCAACTTGTTAATCTGCATCAAAATAGTTCTAAGTAAAAAGTACTGACTTTTCTAAAAAGACAACCTCCTGCCTTGTAGTGAGACATCGTCTTTTGAGGGGGGCAGTTTACTCTATCACACGAGATCAGAATATGGTAGCACAGCGGCCTTTCATCATTCTGCATCTATTCATCCAAAATCTGACTTCTAAAACTCCATCAGCTGTACCATCCAGTCAAATAACATGGACAGAAATATAAGTAACAGGAGACTTCTCTGAGAAGATGGCTGTCACCCCTTCCCCCAAGTCACAAAGGTGAGGCTCTGTCAGTGCCATCACTGTTAGGAGAGGTACAGAAAAGGGTCAGTCGTACCTCTGGGTTGAGACTGAAAGCTTTTGCTGGCTTTCCCACACAGAGAAAATCAAAAATGATTTCTTTCATTGCAAAATCTAAACGTTCCTGTAGGGAAAAAGAGAAAACAAAACAACATGAGTTACAATACAAATTAAATGTGAAATGTTTACTTTCATCTAATGCACCAGACAGGTGGCTGCTAAGATCAGAGGGGTCCTGCTCAGTGTCATGGGTCACGGGGACGCCCTGAGGAAGACCACACCCACTGCATCTTTGCTGGATCTCCTCTGTCTTTGTGTGGTGGGGAGGTGCTTTCATCATATAATCTGTGTGATTAGTCTCAAAGCACGGCATGACGAATGACCAAAACACAAGAAATGAAACACCACAGCGTTGAGAGTGTTGGGGCTTATACAAAGTCCAGACAATTCCAGCTTGTCGTGCAAATGCTGGTAACACCTTGAAACTCAGTTTAAAATGTATTTTTTAAAGACTACTACTGCAAACTTGCCATTTTCTTCTATTCTCTAACATTTCAAATCCTTTGGTTCATATTATAACAGGCAATTCTGCAAGTGAAATGAATAACCAATATATAAGCCATGTTAAGATTACTTAAATAAGAAGGTTAAAGCCAGAGTCTAATAATTCAAGACAATGGCTGTGAAAATATGATAGGTTTATTCCAGAATAATCAAAGCATATTCTTATTCATGATAACCACATGTAGAAGAGTTATAATAATTTACCTGCCTGCTAAGTAAGTAATGTTCTGTCCCTAAGCACAAATATTACAGAGGAATTTCATTGTACCAAACGCACAGAGAGATCATATATCAAATAGTCTTTGAAGTAACAATTGACCTTACATCTTTATATCAATATCAATTGTTCTTCAACAGTGTTTTCATGCCTATTATTGCCTTTTACCCACAAAACATTCTGAGGTACACTAGGCAAGCATTTTCACCCACATTTTACAAATACAGAAATTGAGAAAAAATGTTCTCTGATTTGTTTAAGGGTATAAAGCTGGTTTGTGGCAGAGCTTAAGTGGGAATAATCATCTTTTAATATTCCTTTGTAAATCACAAAGTTGGGGTATAAACATTTACTCACAAATCCTTTTAAAAAGTAAAAATCTTGGGTCTAAGTAGTAAACCAAACACTAATAACTACATTTAATATTACTGGACCCAGTTTTTAAATAAACTAATACACATAAAGTGCAGAGAACTGTTATCGATAAAGGGTAAGTGCTTGATACATGCTAATATTCCTATTACATTCTTCTTTTTCACAGGATGAAATATATTATTTACTCCTCAAACTTCACTAAATTGGCTTCTTTTGATTTCCTCCAAAAGACTCCATGTTTTCTTCTGATTTGAAAAATCCAGAAAAGAGAATCAGGAAGAAAATACAAATGATGAGTTAAGAAGCTTTTTTGCTGACAGTCTCTGTGACCTTAGTCACTTAAACTCTCTCAGTTCCTTCATTAGTCGAATGCAGAAAACACTTGACATACCCAGGTCACAATTTGTTTTGAAGCAAATAACTTGAGCTAGTGTGAAGAAAACACTTGGAAACCCATTCTGAAAAGTCTACACAGATTATTTCAGACGCTTCATCTGTTAGTACTTCCTAAGGAGACTGGCTACTAAAAGGTCATTAGAAGGCCCTCCATTACCTGGGCAATGAACTGAATGATTTTCACAAAGATGTTCAGAGGCATATCCCTTGGCACCACACCACGGGACCCTTTGGGGAAAAGTGTTGTGATGATGGTTATAAGACGGCTGAAAGATAAGGGGGAAAAGAGAAAACAAGCAAGATTGGCTGAGCTCCAGTTCTCCAAGGGAAAATGGCAGACAGTTCATCTTATCTCAGTGTCAGAGAGGATTCAGAGAAGGAAAACAAACCACTTCACCCCTTTTCCATTGGCATCATTACTCTCTGACAAGTATTTCTGGGAAAGTCAGGGCAGTTGGAAAATTAGGGCCATTTCCTTTGTTAAGGTGATGAACCCAGGCCTGGACACAAAACTTGGACCATCCTGGTTGAGGCTAGAGTTTGTGTCACCACTGCTGAACCAATGACAAAGGAAAGCCTGAAAATATCCTCAGGACTTAGAAGTTCTAGAAACTGTCAGCTCTGAACAGCTTCTAGTTGGGTTGGTGTAGGCAGTAACAAAACAAAACAAAACACCCTCTTCAGTGGCTAATGGATGGGGTTCCCACGAGCCCAAGCCAGCTCCTTACCTCTGAGTAGCTGTGTTGCTTTCACATTTAATTCGAATCATGTAAACCCAAAGTAATCTGTACAGAGATTCCAGTGCCACTCGAGCCATCTTGGGGTCTTTGTTCTACAACAGAAACCAACATGTAAGATGCAGATAAATGGAGATACATGAAGATTGTTCTTTTCTGAATGCCTGGAAGTACAGGCCCTGGGTGGGTGGCAGGGTACCTAGGAGGCACACCACATCATCTGGGACTTATGGGGTCTTTGCTCCCAGTGCCCATTGGGTAAATCATTTATGAGGAGAGTGGGGCAGAGTAGTTCTCGGGGAAGTCATTGTCATTCTCTCCTTTGCCAGGTGAAAACTTCAAATTTCCTTCTTCTTCCAGTCCCAGGGAAGCCGCATCTCCTAGCACCAGGAGGAGAACCATTCTGTTCTTTCTATTGTTATTACATCTTTGTAAACGTTGTTGCTTTGATTTCCCAGACTCCTCTGCCCCCACATCCCATCTGATTACCCTCCAACATTTATTGAGACTACTGTGCAGACAGTAACATTATCACAAAGACTCATGACAATGCATGTAGGTCCTACCACTGGCCTGGGTCATGGTGATCTCTAATTGATGACAGCTATTTTTGTTATTAGTCATAGAGTAAATGCATTTCTTAACGTTTGAGGTTTCTTTTTGGTATTGTTTTGTTTTTAATGATCTGGATCTCATTGATTATTACATTCATTTTTTTGAAGGAGAAAAGAAATTTTAAAATGCTCCCATTACATCCACTTTAAAGAATAGGAAACAAGCACCTAGTTCTTATGAACACATTTTAAAACAGCTATTAATAAATGGGGATTACTAACAAAAATGCAAGTAGTACTGTTAAATCAAGTTTTCAAAGCATATTTTATTTATCCAGAATTAGGTATATATGGCAGATGTAAATGGAACATTTTCTTTTAGAGCTCAACATGTGCAGATTCTGACATGAGACACATAGAAGAAAAAAGTATTGGTCACCACTGACCAAGAGTGTTTGGAAGATGTCAACGTTGTGATGAGAAGGTGCCATCCATCTCTCATTACTTTACAAGGGCATATTGCTAATACATGGGTGACCATGTTAATTAGGTATAAGTAATAAAAACTTGAAGTGTGTTCCCAAAGGAGCCTGCTTCCAACAAAGCGACATTATTCCAACAGACAAGCTCATTCGTGCTCACACACATGCTATTATGCTCTGTGTCATGGCTGTCACCTCGATGATTCGCTTCTTCAGAACATATCAAAGATGGCAGCCAAGTCCAACACATAGGGTGCATAGCCCAGGTTCATCACTAAGTGTGTGTGAGGCCGGGGGAGGTACGGGGGAAGGGGCTGGAGGCCGAAGGTGGGAGGTTAATGGGGGAAGACTGCTTTGGTGGCCCATTATGAGATGACACATTGGCTTTACATTCCATGAAATACTGAAGCTACTTGAGACAAAGCACTCCTCTGAAGTCACGTTAGTCTTTCCTCGGGTCTTTCTTTCCTACTAAGGACTCACCAGGAGGTGTGGAAGGTTTTCTGTATATTTATGACATTTTCAAACGGTCCCATTGAATCCCTCCTGGGTTTAGTTCCAAATACATGTGATACACTTTTATTTCGAGGGTAACTCATCAAGGAAATTTTTATGTCTTTGAGCCTCAGGGTGGTGAATTTCAACAATTTATTACCCATAGAATAAAATATCATGGCCTTGACTTTGCTTAATAGCTACCTCTTTCAGGCTCCATGGGGGACCAGACCTCTCTGCAAAGGGCACTGGGATCTCCCTACTCCCAACTTTTACATCCCTCACTGTGGGTATCATGCATTTGGAAACTTCATTATGTAGTCCCCAGTGAAATGCTCAGCTCCTCAAGGACAGGGACTCTAGTCTATCCTTAGCTTTTATATAGTCGAGGTCCCCTATTTTCCCCAATTCCAGCACATTTCCATGGGTACTGTGTAACACTTATTTCTAGGACTATTTATAACCTTGTTATTAAGTCTTTTGGGTGGGCTTTGACCAAAGCTCCAAACAATATTCTGATTCTGAAGCAATTAAGTTCCAAAGTAAGATTATGCTCCTATATCACAAAAGCAACTTTGGATAAATAAGTTTGACTTTTTGGCCATGACAATAAACTGTCATGTGAAAATATAATTTTAATTCTAAATAAAATTCATCACAAACACATTTGGCATAATATATACAGAAAAACTCACTGTGAACATTTATAGTAATTTCTCTTTTTTGTTTTGAACAAAATGATCATTTTCTATTTGTATGAAATGTAAAGTAAAAAATAATTTTTAACTGCAACTAATTAATGGCTAACTTAAAAGTGTACCAAAGCACACGCATACACATGCACATGCACACGCGCGCGCGCGCACACACACACACACACACACACACACACACAAAATGACACTGGGCTGCATATTAGAGGTGTATGACACATGGATAAGTCCCTAAATAAAATATCTGAAAGTGGCCATTATATAATAGTTGATAACCCTGGAAAGTTTTCTTTTTCAGAATAGTTAGAAGCTTAATTCTATGTTCACTGCTATTGTAGTTCACTGCCAATTTGAAGAAAATAAATGATTCTAATCTTGGATTTCATAATCAGCTTTTGGAGCCAGTACATATTTGGTGCTTAAAACAGCTCTAATGTAGATTATTGTGTAATTATGGTAAATGCCAAAATAATATAATTAATCTTAACCACTTCACCAAATTAAAGTGTCTTAGAACAAAAAGAGAAAAGGCAACGTGTAGAAGGACATGCGGGATTTTATCACTAAGCATATTTCTCAAAAATTCTAAAGAAGTAAATATCCAACTTGTAAAAGAAATTCAGTGTCTTTGGACGCAATTGGGAATGAAATGTGAAAAATACAAGATATTTGCACTAATATTAGGGATGGTTTTATTTAGTTGTCTCTTATCAATAGGTCACTATAACTTAAAGCATATTTACCACTTTCTAGATAGAAAACCAACTTTAAAGCGAATCATTAAGTTGCTCTCACTGTAGGTTCCTCAGTTTCAGGGACTGTGAGTTTATTCCTCAGGTCACCTACCCCTATGCTGTCTTCCTGAAGAGAATTGTTCAATAGACACTTAGCACTGACCGACTGGAATGTGGCTCAAATAGAAAACCTTACAATAATCATGAATGACAGTGACAGGAAATAAGTGTCTTCTGTTACTACATCAACGCTTCCACAGAATAGAACTCCGCCCCCCCCCCAACCCCAGACTGGGTGGGGTGTAGAGGAAGGTTGGGGGAGGTACAGGTAGAGCTTCTGAAATTACTTCACATGACTTTACCAATACAGTGTGACTTCCCTTTTAAAAAATCATTTAGCTAAAATGTGACATTTAAAGTGATCCTTATTAGAAAACTATGTTTCCCCTCTAATTTGCAGTGATTTCTTTTATCCTTAGTCACCTTAGAAAAGTGACTATCTTCAATAAGGAGAGCTCTTATTAATATTAATGTGTGTGCATAATTCCAATGCTGCAGGATAATTCTCCTGCAAACACTAGAAATCACTCTTAGAGGCAGATACCAGACTAAAAATTATACGTATGTATTTTTATAAGAGACTTTTTGAGCCAACAAATACTAACCTTAAGGTTGGATAAGCAGTTGTTGAGGAAAATGTGCCACCTGTTCAGGAAGAGCTGCTTCTGACTGACACAGAGCAGACATGTGACCAGCGGGTACAGGGCCTGCAGAGAAAGAAGACGAGGTCACAGGAAGATTCAGAGTCCAACCAGGTAGCCCGCTCTGGGACCACCCCTGTCCCCCTCCCTCTGTGGTATATGTCGGCCGGAAGAAACAGGGCCCTTACAACATGGTAAGGCCCAATGGGCACCGTGCAGAGGGGACACTTCTCAAATGCTTTCTGATGACAGGGATGGAATGACCTTGCGTTAGGTAAGTGTATACCAAGTTTCATGTATAATAAGTGAAGTCGCTGAGTTAGTCCTCCCTTAGGAATTTTAGAAGCAAATCCATTTTCTTCGATCACTCTCAATCCTCAGAAGGTACGCTCATTTTGAAAGTGTCACTGGCTGCTTTGCTCGTAAACATCAACTAGTTTGTCCCTGAGTTAGAGGTAGGTGTATATATTTTCTTTTGCATGTAATCTTCCTGTAATTAAGGAAGATTTCTAACAGAAATGTTATTGCACTGGTAAACTCCACGAAGACAAATGTAGCCACAGAAGGAATTTGCTTACGATGGAATAAACAGAGGTTCTGCTGTGCTTTTCCTGCCTAATGGGGCCAGTTTCCCACAGCAACGGGAAGGAACGGAAGAGCGACTGGATGGCCACCCAGAAAACATACACGCAAACCCGCCACCACTGTGGCACACCAGGTAGCATTCATCTTTACAGCTCTCAAAAAATTATGGCTTGTGAAGATTTAAAC
The DNA here is from genome assembly GCA_004026885.1 of Lyroderma lyra. NCBI lineage: Eukaryota > Metazoa > Chordata > Mammalia > Chiroptera > Megadermatidae > Lyroderma > Lyroderma lyra. The sequence goes on along the minus strand of PVJL010001270.1, from coordinate 14,573 downwards.
CAAGTATGGCTGGCTCGTCCTTTAACTGGAATTAGCGAAAAACAATCGCCATAATGACATTCAGTGTGCAGTAATTCATTAACTTAGGTCTTTTTTAAAATTAACATAGTTTTAAACTTATTTTGAATTACTGTTACTCATCAGTGCAACTCTAATTCCAGCCAGTAATCTAAAAACAAGACAAAACCCAAAACAAAACACACCAAGCAATTCATTATAATGATCCCAGAATGTAGACAAATGAGCAAATTCACCACCACTACCTGCAGTCACGCTGAGGACCTGCTCAAATAAGGGGGCAATGTTCCTACTTTGAAGACAAGCATCCATCCCACCAGTAACCAGCTACCTGCTTCCTCCACACGATCACAATTACAACTGGTTACCACCTGCCCATCCATCCACCAGACCTTCATTTACTACCGAGGTCAAAAGGTTGTATTCTTTTAAAAGAATGTCCTATGCTGCTCTTCAGTCCAAAAGCTTCCTCCAAAATTGTTTTCTCAGCCTTCAGAAAATCTGGCCATTGGGCAACGATCTGTGTCTCAACATCCCTCCCTGTCTGGTTCCATTTTGGTTTTGAATATCTGAATAAGAATTAGCCTGGGAAGACTCTTGGGGAATGAGAAGAAAAACTGTTATTATAAACTTTAGCCTTCTAATTGGGAAAAAATACTCAGAAATTAAAATAAATATCTAGTTAAGCCAATCTTGAAAATAAACAACAGAATACTTAGGACTAGAAGAGTCATTTGAGGTGACATGGTCTAAACCCTTCATATGACCATGATTCAATCATGGTCAACATCAAGTGCAAGCTCTGAATTTTGAAGGGCTACCTCTTTTTGTGGGAGCTGTAATAATTCTCCCATCAGTGAAATGTTTATGACTCTCAGATAGATTCCATTGTAGGGATTTTAGTCTCTGTGATTTTGTTACTAGTTACTAACTAGTTTCATCATAGTTACTCACCAAAGAATGCTTCTTTCGAGAAGAAAGTTCCAGCGTGGTATCATACAGGCTTTCAACAAAGTTTCTAAGGCAGGGGACATTGACTTCATTTTTAACAGCCTGAAACACAGATGCATGTTAATATTATATTAATTAAATTGTTGATTCTCTAATCTAATGTGAAGAAGTTCTTAATAATGAAAATGTGAAAATGTAACAACTCACAGCAGCGACTGGGACAAGAATTTCAACAAAAAGCCCGGCCAAGGCATGCTTGATGTCTTTGTCTTTGACCTCAAGGAAATAATGTGCACATTCCTGGGAAGCAGAAGAAAAGTGAAGGGCGGGAGCAGAGATTAGAGGGACACATAAAATGGATTTGCACGAATAGAAGTAAATAGCTCTAAATTCCATCATATGTACTAACATCATGTATTCCATCATCTATTTAAAAATCCACGGATTCAGCACCCGTATTTAAGTCCACAATGGCCAAACTGACATTTTCCAAGGCTGGTTTTCTCATTCTCATACTTCAATCTCAAATCACTACACTGAAAGGACAAAGCATCTATAACCAGCGAGCAGACATTCATCCAGCACTCATTTCCAACACATTTCTATTGACCACCTACTGTGTGTGGGTCCCTGGGCCCTTGATGAACTCACCAACACAGATGCCCAGAGAAGGTAAATGTGGGAAAAGAGGCGGAAGGCATTATACCTATGTTAGGTCCTGACAGCCCCAGACACAGAGCTGTTTACTGACTAGCCCTCACATTTTTAGTGTTCATATTATTCAGACAGTTTTACAAGGTCTGGAAGGCTTCCCATCACCTCAGACACAGAAAACCTTTGCAATAGTTCCTCAAGCAATGACGCCTCTGCCTGCGGACTGCTGCAGGTAAGAGGGCCTGTTCATTGCCTAGGGCATCATTCTGGTAGAAGCTGGCCTGTCCAGAGTTCTGCCAGCCCCTTCCTCCTTCCTGGTCTCTTTGGTAGTAACTTACTGTCATCTTTATTGGGCATTGTTTTCATGGAAGAGTCCAAGGCTACATGTATTTGGGGTGAACTGTTAATGTCTCTATATTAGCTAATATCACTTATTTTCAGTCAAGGTTGGGACCATCACTAGCAATTAATGACTGAAGTCCCCAGTCTGTCAGTACCATACTAAGACCTCAGCCCAACATGGACCATGCCAGCCTGGAGCGTCACTGACAGAGAATGGAGCTTTATGGTTTCCAGAATGTGGCCCTCACCTGCATTATTTTGCATCTATACATAAACTCTCAAGCTGTCATTCAAGTACAGAGAATTACTGTATGAGAGAGGAATAAAAATAATAATAGTTAATAGTTACCAAGTGCTTACCACCATGTGCCAAGCATCCTCGGAACCCCTTCTAAGGTCAGTGTCATTGTCACCACTGTGTAGGTAAAGTAAATGAGGCTGGGAGGGGTTATGTGACTTGCCCAAGGTCACAGAGCTGGTAAGTGTGGCAGCTTGAATTCTAACCCCAGAAGTGTGATAAACAGCCTATATTCTTTATTTGACAACAGCTTTTTTGAGGTGTAGCTCACATGACATGCAACTCACTCGTTTAAAGTGCACAGCTCAATGGCTCTTTGTAGAAGCATCATTGTACAAATGTCACCACAAATTTAGACTTTTTCATTACTCCCACAGACACTCTGCACCCCTAAGCAGTCAACCCCAACGTCTCTGTCCACACTTTCTTCCTCCAGCCAGACACTGCCACTTCCCGTCTCTATGGATTTGCCTATTCTGGACATTTCAAATAAATGGAATCATATAATAAGTGGCCTTTTGTGTCTGACTTCTTTCACTTAGTATAATATTTTCAGGTTCATCCACATCAGTATTTCATTCCTTTTCATGGCCAAATGATATTCCGCTGCATGGATATACCACAGTTGGTTTATTCATTCATCAGTCGATGGGCATTTTGTTTGTACTTATGATATTGCTGTTATGAAAAATGCTGCAATGAACATGTGCATTCATGTTTTTGTGTCGATGTATATTTTCATTTCTCTTGGTTATATATACCTAGAAACGGAATTACTGGATCATAGAGTAATTCTAGATTTAACTATTTGAGGAACTGCCAAACTATTTTCCAAAACTGGGAAACCATTTTATGTTCCCACCAGAAAAGTATGAAGGTTCTGATATCTACACATCCCACCAACACTTGCTGTTACCTGTCTTGTGATTCTTGGCATCCTAGTGGGTATGAAGTGGTACTGCCTATATTTATAAGCCCTCTATCAAAGCTCTTTATTAAGATCCTCATTAAATCTGATTTACAGCAGTGATAGAAAATCCATTCTGATACTAAAGTATTGTAAACTCTAACAGAGCTGCATATTCTGTGAAATTTTTATTAACAATTTTCTTTTTGTCAGCACATAATGATAAACAGTGTATAACTGACATCTAAACTTGCATGGTTCGGTTGATTTTTTAAAAAACTGATTCCTTCTTATAGTATGAATAAAAAATGTCTTCATTATTTAAAGTTCTGATGACTGATGTAGCCAACCCAATGCTGTTAATTCTGAAGAGTAAAAAATCAGCTATATTTTATTCATAGAACAATATGTAGCCAATGGGTAAAAAAAGAAAAAGAACAAGTAAGACATTCCACTGGATGCCCTGTTGCAAAGATGATATTAAATCTTAAAATAAAATTATGTGCCTACAACCTATTATTTGGTTACAGATCCCTTTATGAATTATTGAGGAAAAAGAAGGACTTTTTCCCACCCTGACAGGTAAATGGGTTTTCACATTCCTGGTCAGTTGCTCTGGGGAAGAGAGATGCTCAAGCTGACTGCCCCTTGGTCCTCCTGCCCAAGTCGTTACCTGCATAAACTGAAGAGAGGCCTCAAAGTCCTCCACTGGGTACATCTTAATCCGAAAGAATTTCATCCCCATTATCAAGCTGATGATGCTCTGAACAACATATGGGCTCTGTTCCTTGTGCCGTAGTTCTTTGAGCTCTGCCATAAATTTCTTCTTCACAGCAGGGAATCTAAGAAGAGAACATGAGTGATTTACCAAATTACAGGTAGAAAAGTGACTATTACAGAGACCTCCAATATCTTGGGGTGACAGGGCACAGGGATGGGGATCCTGCAACTCAAGTCAAATGACCGTGGCTGCCATTTTGTAAGGATTTGATATTGGTGATTGGATGGAGTCAAACCTTCTCATTTCTTCCCTTATTCTATATGATGTTCAATATATCCTTCAGCTAGGGAGAAGTTCCAGGGTTATTCAGATCCTCTCAAAATGGTCTAGCTCTTAAACTGAGCTCCATTTCTTCAGGTGTGGCAATTTCCAACACACTTGCAGACACCAAGGGCCTGAAGCATCCAAGTTGTGAGCATGTGAGCAACTACAAGCTAGGCCAGCTAGTTCTGACAGGGATGGGAAATAATTCTCAGAAACATTCCTCCTAAACGTCTATGTTGTTGTTTCTTTTATAGTTTTAGGTTCAAAATTACTGAAAAAAAATTTTTTTTAGGTTGAAAGAGAATCTAAGTAATGGGAAAATTCAAATCAGATCTAAAAGATGAATAAGCTCTCTACTACATTTACAGCTAAATACAGTGGAAATTTACAGCTAAAAAGACCTGGTCCTTAAGGAACTTAAGGTATTTGTACAGTTTGAAAGTAAAATAAAATTAATGATTAATAATATGTATTACAACATCATCGTATAGGATTAAACCAAGAATAGACCTTAAGAAGATGCAAAGTAGTAGCACATCTTCAAAGGGGAGGAAATATGCACATGTAAGTTATCCAAAACTACTTCTGAGATCATCAGTTTGACCGTTAGTTAAACAAGAAAAAACAAGGGAAGTGCTCTAAGACTCATTGTATTTTGTTTCCTGAGACTATCAACCTGAGGTTCCCCATGAGTGAAAAGGGTCAATTGGGAGGAAGACATGATTAGAGAGGGTAATTATGATAATAAAAGTTAAAGTCCAACCAATAGAATCCCAGAAGTATGGAACAACAAGTCTTGAAATGCGAGGACCAATAAAGAAGGGAGTATATGTACAGATCCTGATTCGAAAGGCAGCAGAGCAGTGTGTGACTGACAAGTTGGATGCAACCAGTTTCGTGAGACCTGGCAGTTTTCTAGTTCTTGGCTTGAGTTAGGGAGGTTACATGGTATTCATTTGGTAACAAACTGTTACAATAGTTTGTGTTTTTCTAAACAATGTATGGATTTTTCTTTATGTTTGCTACATATATTAATATTTCACAATGAAAAACGTGTTGAAGCAGAAAATATGACTTCCAAATTTCGATGTCATCATGTCCCTTCTTATAGAAAAAAAAAATCAATGACAATGATGGCTGTAGCCAGCATACATACAAGGGCTTACAATATGCCAAGCAAGGTTTAGTGAACCTTACGTACAGTAACCCATTTAATCCTCACAACAACTCTATGGGATGCTATTATTATACTCATTTTACAGAAGAGGAACTTGAAGCAGGGATCCTAATGTGATAAAGTCACAAAGCTGTTAAGTGGTGAAGCCAAAATTCTAAGCAAAGTGTCTGGCTCTAGAGTCCCTACTCTTCATCTCTCTGCTATACTATGTGCAGACCAGTGGTTTTCAGAGTGTGGTCCTCAGGTCAGCAGCAGCTGGGAATTTGTGAGAAACACACATTCGCTGGTCCACCTTACACCTCCTGAATAAAAACCTCTGGGGGTGAGTCCAGTGGTCTTGTCTAACAAGCCCTATGGGTAATCTGATGAGCTGAAGTCGATGAAGCATGCTCCCAATCTAGAACAACAACCAGACACAGTTGTAGGGTGTTGCACACTTGATGTACGTCAACCTCTTTTACACTGTTATCTTCACAGCAATCCACTGAGTCAGGCACTAAATGCATTTCCATTTTATGAACAAAGAAACAGATCTGGAAGACCAAGGTGACAAAGAGACTCAAACCCAGGGATTCTGATGCCAATTCCAGGAATCTGACTACATTCCAGCTGGTTTTGAGTGGACAGTTCGACTGGGAAGAGAAAACAACGTAGCACTGACCACAAGTCACTTGAATAACAATAACAATAGTAACAGTTCATGAGGTATGTTACCATGTGTCTGGTCCTTCAGCGAGGTTGACTGCCCTGGCCCAGCTCACTTTCTCCTACGTCCCATTGTCCCTTATGTATATAATATACTTAAAGAGAGTAGAGCACACAGGCGAGTGAAGTGGCTCTTTCTTGCTGGATGACTGGAGACTTCAGAGGGGACCCAAGTTGGGTGACAGGCAGCGGGGGCCTTGGGCAGGGAGCGGGAACTGGGCGGAAAGCAAGGGAAGCCACACCTTCAACCAAGATGAAAACCACCTGGTAATTCTGAACTGGAGTTTTAAAAATCTTATTTTAATCTAAGTTATTTTCAAACACTGAAACAAAAACAAACGAAACAAACAATCTATGGTTTTAATTTTGAAATGTGAGAGTTTAAAGGTAAAAATTGGTCTTACAGGTTAGAGTTATACTGTTTTAAAGGCCACGTGATACTAAGGAATGTTTGTTTTCCATCTTTCATCCAGGACTGAAACAAGGGAAGGTTGGAGAAGGTATTTGTATAACTCACTATTTCAATATTCTCACGAGTTAGAGGCTAAAAGTCCATTTCTCATTTAAAAATAAATATGGCCATCTTTTACTTTAAAAAGTTCCAATGACATAATCATGTTATTTTAGCATAAAAATAATAAAAAAAAATCTATTTGTACTTAATATCTATTTTCCCTTTAACTAATTTTAGGTAAAAATAAATTTAATTTCAATGACTATGCCTTTAGTGGTTATTACTGTCTTCAGTAAACACATTAACTGATTATTGAATCTCTGGTATGCTATAATACTCACATAAAAATAAACTCCTGCTTAAAATGAATAGTACACACTATAAAAGTAGAGTAGAAAATATATACATTTAGATTATATCACATTAAAAATAAGGCAGTTTTGAAATCTATGAATCCTAGAAGCAATCATTGTGATTTAAATATACCAGATTTTAACCAAAAAAACCTTACCTTATAAAACCTAATTTTAACTTAATTGACTTTGAAAAAGTCAACACGATGAGTAAATATCACTAGCAAAAACCTTTTTTTCCCCTTAATGACAAGAATTAAGTACATTATCATTAGTAAGATTAAAAGTAGTGATTCTGCTAAAACTTAAAGACTAAACTAAGTATTAAAAACTAAAGTCATAAAGAAGAAAATATTTCATATGCATTACTATTGGGAATTAGATATAAAATCTAAAATTAGAATCATCACATAACTCAAGTTTATTTCAAAAAAGACATAACCACCCTGTACCAGGTAATCGTACATCCTTTCTTTCCTCCTGAGAACAAAGGAAGAAGCACCTTCCCAAGGCAACAATCACGTGGTGGTCCTGGGTTCTTACGAGAAGGACGCAACATGCTAATCTGCAGCATGACCGCAGTTCAAGACTATCATATAAAATCACACAAAAGCTATCAATAAAAGCACATTGATTGCCGTGACACTATCATACTGTGATTAACTGCAGGGACCCACTGGGGTTCTCTTGTGACTGCGAAGGTTTGGGGCATTGTCCAAACTGAGACATGTCTTGTACTCTATTACTACAGAATTGGGACAAATACTGATGTCATGAAAATTTTAAAAAGCCACTGTTGGCAAGAAAGCACTGGCTTGGTGGATCCTACACCTGACAGAATATGGAAATTCCTACAACATTAGCATGTCGCTTAGTTATGACCTTGTACCTCAGTTCACGCACACACAACTCAAAATCGATGTAGCTGAGGCAGGTCATTCACAGCAAGCAACCTCGTTACGCATAATTCACAAAAACTAAGAAAAACACAAAATGTTATTTTTGGCATAGTAAACTTCTCAAATGATTGGATAAGAGAATTATGCCAGGATAATTACAAAGAAATTACAAAGGAATGCGTTGAGATTTTCAGGGTTTGACAAATCAGCCAAAATACATATTAACAACTCATTTTTCTTTTCTCGGAATGAGGTAGACACACATGAATTAATTTGCCAGATAATTGCCACTTCTCTCTTCAAAATGCCAATGAATGCCAATCATTCAGTTGCCATGGAAATCTCTGCAATTGCATTAAACTTTTTTTTTCCTCCATGACTGATGAACTGCTGTAATAAAAGTACAATGTAGCGTCGTGCAAAATGGCCCAGATAACTCTACAGCAGGGCTGTCCAACCTTTGGGTTTCTCTGGGCCACATTGGAAGAATTGTCTTGGGTCACACTTAAATACCCTCACACTAACAATAGCTGATGAGCTGAAAAAAAAAAAAGGTCCACGCATAATTTTCTTAACGTTTGAAGAAAGTTTACAAAGGTGCGTGGGGCCGCATTCAAAGCTGTCTGGGCCACATGTAGCCCGTGGCCCGCAGGTTGGACAAGCCTGCTCTACAGTTTAGCTCTCATGTGTGCTTTGGACAGTTTTTCTTTCCTCTCCATTGCTGCCAGTCTTTGAGCTTCACAGTTCTCACAGGCATCAGTGAGAACTACTTCTTTTCCATCTAATGCTGAGGTTTTGTGTATTAGAAAAAAAAAGTAGTCTATATAAATAGATAAACTGGGTTAGATTAAGTAAATCACTCCAAGGAGTTTTTGGGGTTTGTTCCTGAGTTCTTGTCTATGTTTTGCCTAGGTGGGGCTGCTAAGTCAGTACTTTCTTAAAATTTCTGGGTTTCGATGAAATGGGTATTTCCATGCTCCTAAGTTAGAAAATTCCACCTCTTGAAGATAAAAATCTCTTTCTAAGGACTGCATTCCTCAAGGATCAGGGCATTGCTGTTGCTTCAAGCTGGCCTCTGGCCTTGGGCTCCTTTTGCCTAAACTAGGTGTTCAGAATCTTGCCCGATCTGCCTCAGGGTGGAATAAGATGAAGATGGGTGAATAGGGTGTGACATCACTTTTGGAAGAAGTATGTTATTGCTAATAGCCTTACACCACTTTGTTCTAGCCTGCTAAGTAGTGTTATGGGGCCAGATAAATTTAGCAATGAGAATTTTCCCCTGACTTGTTTCCATGACAGAGTATGGGACATTTTTAGCTCGGCTGAACTAAGTAAGGTCTATAGTAAGGGGACATTCTAGAATGGAATTTTTCCACTCACGGATGACATATCACAACCACCCACTCATGGCATATAGAAAACAAAACTTTTAAAACTGATAAATTTCTCTGGAATATTTGGGTAGAGAAAAGTAAGTTGGTCCATTTATTTCTGTGATGCAATCGTGTGAAACTCACGGACTCCTGGTAGGATCTGGATCAACTAACTGTCAAGTGAAAAAATTGACAGAGTAAACAAACTGGGAAAGACTTGGACTCGCCTCTGGGGAGCTTTTGTCAGTTTCTGGGACAGGGTGCACATAGCCAAAAGAACCCCCTTCCGGAGAACAGGGCCAGGGGGGGATAGAGAGGCACTCCTGCTCTCATGGTGAAGGGCCTGACGTCCCCGTACCTGGCTTGTGCCAGCACTCCAGTGACTTCTGCGTACAGGTCTGCCACGATGTGCATATTGCCAGTGTTAGGACCAAGGTACCTAAATAAGATACAATAAGACAAGTGAGGGATCTCCAATCCTCTAAAAAGAGTAAATGTAATTTAGTTTTAAGCACTGCATCTTTTCAAAATTCTAACATGAGAAATTACTTTACCCTTCTTTATATTTAAAGTGCTTGAAAGCCAAGTTAATAACGTCATGTATTAAACTGTCTATTACAGGATGAAGTGGAATCTGAAAAATAAGAAAAAGAAAAAGATGGCTCTTAATTTGGAAGGGAATATTAAAGATCAAATTAATAAGAGTACTTCCAATGACTATATACGGACTTTAGCAATCAATAAGTATAATTCATATGGTCCAGTATTTGAAATTTATAAACAATTTAATGAGCGTACTCTGAAAACTTAAATTGTCTTCAGATAAATAAATCTTATCTAAAAGTAACATTAAATTAATGACCTACCTGTTTCAAAACTTCTATTAATACTAAAGAAAAAATAAAATCAATGGCGAGGTCCCGTCTTTCCATTAAATAGTCTCGCTGCTGTTCATCACTGTAAAATTTAAAATATTCATATTAATTGGCACTGAAGATATTGTCAGAGTGACATAATTCACCAAAAATCTGGGACTCATCCTGAATGGACTGCGAGCCAATTTTGGTATTAGAAGCTTGCCATGGTAAATACGGTACGTGCTGAAGCGATGCCTCTTATCACTGTGACGGAGAGGACAAACATGGGGTCAGAGCACTGACTTCAGATTTCACATTTTCAACCATGTCAACCTGAGTCTACGACCTCATCTTGTGGACTTTTTAAAGGTACGTTTCAACACAGAAATTCTACCGTCTGTACTACGGATTCAAACACGAGACAGGGCTGTCACACTGGAGGGGAACATTGAGTCTCATAAAAGGACTTCAACAACGGAAGGAAACGGTACGATGGGACGATTACCAATCGGAGCTAAACTGCAGGGGGTGGAGAAAGGATCAGAACTGCTCTTTTTCCCCTGCCTGTTTCCGCTCTTTCTCTCTTTTCCATGCTGACTCTGTTAGTTCTTTTTGTTTTTTCTTTTTAGTTTTAGGTGTAAAAAACAACATAGTGATTAGACACTTACATACCTCATAAAGCGACAAACCTATTAAGTCTATTGCCCATCTGACACTGTAAATAGTTATTTCAATATCATTGACTGTATTCCCCATTCTGTACTTTATATCACCATGACTATTTTTTACAGTTGACATTTAATATTCTTTCACAACAGTTTCACGTGTACAGCATAATGATTAGACATCTATATAATTTATGAAGTGATCCCTTTGACTAGTCTAGCACCCATCTGGTACACAGTTATTATGACATTACTGACAGTATTCCCTATGCTGTACTTTACATCCCCGTGACTATTTCATGACTACCAACTTGTATTCTTTATCCCTTCACCTTCCTCACCCAGCCCCCAACAGCTCGCCCACTTAGTAACCATCAGTTTGTTCCCTGTATCTGTGAGTCTATTTCTGTTTAGTTTGTGTATTTATTGCTCTTTAGATGCCACATATAAGTGCGGTCATATGGTATTTGTCTCTCTCAGTCTGACTTTTAAGGGGAAAAGAATGTATTAACAGGGTCAGGACTCGCTCACTCAGGATCATTTACGGACAGTCCTGCTAAGAGAAAGAGCAGTGAACCAAATCATCTATCAGAAGGCCTTGGAGACCCGTCAGAACAAGAGTGTCACCGCCAGAGGGAAGGAGCAGAACATGTGGAGGCGCATCAGGGAAGTGGCCTGTCACCAGTCTAACCCAGAGGTTACATCTGGATAATGGAAGTGAGATGCTTGAAGACCAAATGGAGGGGGAATGCTCAAAGATGGCGCACAGTAGCAGAGAGAGAATTTTCACGGTGGATGGCTCATAAGGGTCTTCAAAAGGGGACAGAGGACCTTGAGAAAGTAACATTTCTTGGCAGGAAAAAAAAAATTAACCCCCTGAGTCTATTTCCTTTAATAACCCCATGGATGCTTTCAAATAAAAGTCAGACATATTTTTCGAATAATGAGTTCAACTTTATGGCTGGTTTGAGGTCTAACTGCCAGGAGCCAGAGGCGTTTGACAAATTTATTTGGCAGTCAAAATGTTGATGTTATACTAATCTTAGAAATCATAACCCAAATACACATCCGTCACATCTGATGGCTTTCAGTTGCTCATGGTTCTCCCTAAAGTTCCTCTTTTCTTTTTTCTAGTAACAGAAACTTCCATTATGAGCTACATCACACTCTGGAGAACCTCATTCCTTTGGCTTTCTCCCAAACATACATTCTCTCTTATTTTAAACTTTCAAATGTTAACTAAAATGCTACTGAGTTCAATTCCACTGTCCTGATTCTGTATTTGATCCCAGCAATTATTCTGATCTCCTGAAATAATCAGTAACACAATTACAAAAAGAAAAAAAAACCCACATTATTTTTACTCCATAAAAGCAATCAAGTCATGAAAAATCTAGTTTTCCTAACTAAATTCTGACAAAACAAGGTGAGAGGAACAAAACTAAAACTCCTGTAATTCAACTCACTAAAACCACTCCACTCCTCTCCCCCAGAGAAGTTTTAATAATATCTTTTCATACCCTAATATGTAATATGAGAAAAATAATAAAATGGTCCCTTTGACTTATTAGTTACACAGTCTGAACCATTTTCAGACACAGAATTGAAATTCTACCTTTAAAATTTGATACAATAAAGGAGTATGTATGAGGAGATACTGCTAATTGGTGTGGGTTTTCTTTTGGGGTAATGAAAGTGTTTGGGAATTAGATAGTTGTGATGATTGCACAACCTTGTGAATATACTAAAAATACAGGATCACACATGTTAAAAGGGTAAATTTTATTGTATGTGAGTTACATTTCAATAAACTATCTGTTCTTCAACTAAAACAATATTCCCTATAAAAAAGTCATTAACTTCTCCTGCAAACAAAATGATAAATAAATAATTGAGACTTGCATAAACACGAGCATATTATAAAATGAAAATGACAAGTTCAGATCAAATGTAATTTGGTAAAATTACAGGCCTGCAATTTCAAGAGAAGTCATATATTTTTTAAAAGTGTTAGGAGTGTCAAGGATGAGAAGAAGTAGTTAATATCTGATTTCCTGAGTGATCAATTTTAGTTTATTGTCTCTAAAAGCATAAAAATGCTTTTAAAAATCAATTCCTGTGGCAAAATCTAACTGCTTTTAAAATAATCTTTTTATTTTTTAAAAAAGGTAAGTGTATTAAACGTTTATGTTTTTATGACCTGGCTGTAGTAGGCCAATTTCAAACACATGAAATGGCATGTATTCGCCTAAAATTGGGGGGGATGTACATTCACTGGACAGGTGACAATTGTCAGTTTTATGGCTGTGGAGGTGCTCAGGTAGCAGCAAGTCCCACTTTTCAAAGCCACAGGGAAGGGGGCCACACAGCAAACAAAGGAAGTTAGAGATGGTTGTGATCTCACTTCCCATTTTGCTGACAGAGAGATGGAGGTACAGAGAGGTGGTGAGTTGCCCAAAGTCACATTCCTAAGAGTGGCAGCTCCAGGACTACGGCGAATGTCCTGTCCAGCATCTTTCTGGAAACAAGACAGCACACGGGGTGCTCTGATGAGGACTAGGACACCTAGGCAGCACCGCGCAGTGCCTGCAGCAGCCCTTCTGCTTTTGGACATGACTGGAGGCGAGGGCACAGGACAGAAGCAGGCAAGAGGGTTACCTGGGCCCTTTACTCCCTATCCCCACCAATGCTGAAATAAGACCCTGTGTGACTTCCTGATCTTGACAGCCAGCAGTGACTAGTGGTCCTAATGTGCCACCTGCCAAAAAATGGGGTCCCTGCTGCATCTGCTGGTATCCGTGTAAAGAGGCAGGAAGACCGAGATGCCTCTTAACTCCCATTTTATGTTGAGAGAAAGGAAGGAAGAAAAGAAGAAAGGAAGAAGACAGACAGGGACTGTAATCTTCATAATCCTTATACAGAAGAAATGTACCTTTTCGATTTATTGCTTGTTCTCGGTCTGTATTCATGTGATTCATCCTCAATACCATTTTGCCTCTTGTACCAGTCAAATAATGTGCGCAGAATGGAAGGCAGGCAGTACTCAGAAAGGGAGCTCATGGAGCTGATGACCTGCAGAGAAGAACAGGCGATGAGAAGGCTTTGGTGGCACGGCCAGTTACACTGAGAAACTTTTCATTTCACAAATAACTCCAAGCTCTATTCACAATATTTGCTTATTTATCACCACCCTACCTTTAATAATCTTTATTAGCACATTCCCAAGAGCCCAACTGTCTTAATGCTGACAGATGTTCTCACATAATCATTTTGTGGTTCGAGAAAGTTAATTACTTTGACTCCCTTTCATTCTAGAAATCAGATGGTAATTGCAAATAGGTTATTCGTGGACTGTAGAGAAATTATTTTCCCATACCATCTAAGCAGTACAGTATCGTGTGCTTGGGTCTTCAAAAATGCTTGTTGTATAAATAAATATATTAATTAATCCAATTACATTAATTGTTTCAAGGTGAAATAAGCAAACCTATCTCCCAGACAAATAACCTAAATGGTAATATAATGCATAGTTTTCTGCCGATAATCATTTATCTACTAACATAAGGTATTCCCCAAATTAGACTCCAGATATGAACTGGTAGCAATAATTTACCCATAATACATTAAATACAAAATTCTACCCTCTTTTTTTTTTTTTAAATTCATTTTTATTGTTAGACTTATTGGGGTGACATCTGTTAGCAAGGATTACATAGATTTCAGGCATACAATTCTACAGTGCATTGTCAACTTGATGTATAAGTTCACCACCTAATGTGACTTCTCTTTCCATCACCTTATATTTAGCTTCCCCCCCTCCTCTCCCACCCCCTCCCCTTTCTCCCCTCCCTAACCCACTCGTCCCCAAATAAACA
>PVJL010001269.1:160625-281273 GCA_004026885.1 Lyroderma lyra | reverse complement strand
CCTGATAGCTAATGAGGATGAGCATTTTTTCATATGTCTGCTGGCCATTTGTATTTCTTCATGGGAGAAGTGTCTGTTTAGTTCTTCTGCCCACTTTTCAATTGGGTTGTTTGTTTTTTTGTTGTTAAGTCTTATTAGTTCTTTATATATTTTAGATATTAGACCCTTATCTGATGCGTTATTTGCAAATATTTTCTCCTATTCAGTTGGCTGTCTCTTTGCCTTGTTGATGGTTTCTTTTGCTGTGCAGAAGCTTTTTAGTTTGATATAGTCCCATTCATGTATTTTTGCTTTTACTTCCCTTGCCTTTGAGGACAGGTTCATGAAGTCTTACCTTGAGTCCTAGGTCTATAAGTTTAGTACCAATGTCTTCTTCTATACAGTTTATTGTTGCAGGTCTTATATGAAGGTCTTTAATCCATTTTGAGTTAATTTTTGTATATGGAGAGCGTTCACAGCTCAGGTTCATTCTTTTGCATATGTTTTTCCAGTTTTCCCAGCACCACCTACTAAAGAGGCTGTCTTTTCTCCATTGTATGTTTTTTGCTCCTTTATCGAAAATTATTTGTCCATATATTTGTGGGTTTATTTCTGGGTTTTCAGTTCTATTCCGTTGGTCTATATTTCTGTTCTTCTGCCAGTACCAGAAGACTATTGATGCTTTGTAATATAAATAGAAATCAGGAAGTATAATGCCACTAGCCTTATTCTTTTTATGAAGTATTGCTTTGGCAATTTTCAATTATTAAAATTTTAATCTGAAAGCAGTGCTAATTCAGAAGATGCATCTTATCTTTAGAGTTAACTGAAATAAAGTAACAGTAAGCACTGTTAACATGTATTAGGAAATAAACTCTTTATTGATTTCACTGATACTACCATAATAAAGGTAAACATCCACTAAGTGCTTTGACACTGAAACAGTGACAGAGGAGAGAACCATTACATGAGGAATTTTATAAAAACACTTCAATACAGCAAAAATGAGCAAGCAAAATATGAAGGCAGCATATATCAAATGACAAAAGTTCCACCTGGAAAAATAGTCATAAAACAGATGTAAACTGTATAATAACGGTTGAATGGAATTAAATATACTCATAAAAGCATTTAACATTATGAAAAACTAACTTGATTCATAAATTCAGAAACTAAGACTAGAAGTGAACAACACAAAACTCAGGAAGAAAGTTAATTGAACAAAGGAAAGAAATGAAAGAAAAAGACAAAATGATGTCAAGAAGTAGGTTACAAATGACAAGATGTCCAAGGAAGAATAGATTGAAATTAAATTTAATTATGGACATTGAAGAAAGGCAGGACAAAAACCACAATGAGATAGCACCTCACACCTTATAGAATGGCTGTTATCAACAAGACAAGGAATAAGAAGTGCTGGAGAGGATGTGGAGAAAAAGAAACTCTTGTACACTGCTGGTGGGAGTGCAAATTGGTACAAGCGCTATGGAAAACAGTGTGGAGGTTTCTTAGGAAATTGAGAATGGAGTTACCATATGACCCAGCAATCCCCCTTCTGGGTATCTACTCCAAAATTTTGAAAACTTTACTCCTCAAAGACTTATGTACCCCAATGTTCATCGCAGCCAAAGTTCCCTTTGTTACATTACTGGATAAAGAAGCTGTGACACATATGCGATGGAATATCACTGAGCTATAAGAAAAGATGAAATTCTGCCTTTTGCGACCAGATGGATAGGGTGGTCCTTGAGATCATCATGCCAAGCAAAATAAGCCAGACAGAAAAGCCAAGAAAAATATGATTTCACTCCTATGTGGAATATAAAACTGAAAGCAACAAAGAAACAAAATCTCATGGACACAGTCAATAGTTCAGTGTTTACCTGAGGAGAGAGGAGGAGTCAAATATATGGTGATGGAAAGAGAACTGACTCTGGGTGTGAACACATAATGCAACACATAGATGATGCACTGTAGAATTGTACATCTGGAACCTATGTAATTCTTGTTAACCAATGTCACCCCAATAAATTTAACAATAAAAAAAAAGAAAGGCAGGACAGCAACCAATAGAATAAAAATGAGATTTGAAGAAAGAATTAAAAAAGGGTAAAGTGGAAAGTAGTGAAAGTGGAAGACAGGAAAAGAAGGAATAATATTCATATTATTTTAGTTCCTGAAGAATAAAATGAAACAATGGAACAGAGTAATATTTAAACTCTAATCTAAAAAAACTTTCCACACTTCTATGCACATACACAGAAATTAATGTTTTATATATGTGTGTATGTAGACACATAGATGTATCACGTATGTACTTTAGAGGCCTAACAGTAGGTAAAGTAGGTAAAGAAGAAGTAAAACTATTTTTTTCTTTTCAGCTGACATGAACATATTCGTATATCTAGAAAACTCTAAAGAATTAATGATGAAATTAACTGAAAAACCTCAGTATGTATTAGGGTATACAATTAACATAAAAAAATTAATAGAACCAGTTAGAAGACTAGTTGAAGAAAAGTTTGAAATGCTTCTGAAGGACACAAAAATTAGACTTGAACAAATGGGAAAACACCCTCTGTTCTTAGGTAGGGTAACTCAGCATTATAAAGATGTCAGTACTGTCCCAGTTATTTTAACTCAGTGTCTGCCAAAAAGGAAAATAACAGCAATTGTTTTTCATGGAGTTAGACTAATGAGCACCAAACTTCATATAAAAAAAGAAACAGTAAATATAGCAATAAAAATAACAAAAACACTATGAGAGGAATAAGCCCTATCAGATAATCCTGTAAATTCTCTGTAACTCAAATCGTTTGGTACTGGGATATGGATAGATATAGAGCATTGTGTAATAGACTAGAAAGTCAAGAAATAGACCCAACTACATATGGAGATTTAGTATATGCTAAAGGCAGCAGATGAACTTCAAAATTTTTAAAACTGAGGGGACATTTACCAAAAAGACAAAATAAATTTCATAATGAAGTGGAAAGCATTATTTCCACTTTATTTCTAAAGTGTGAACCAAGATAGCACAAGGTATAAATTATAATGTCTCATAAAATGTGATGGAGAAAATGTCACAAAATATAGAGAATGATATTCCTTATTAATAAATGTTACAGATGGTCAAGAAATAAACATGGGTATGTAACATTATAGACACTGTAATATATGCACACAAATGCGTTCATAAATTCAAACATAGATACATGTGTGAGAAGAAAAGATGCTTCCTTTAGAAAGCTATGTAATAAATGCAGAACCCATGAACTGCAGATGGATCTATTGACAGATAATATTCAAAATGTAATGGTTATATGTCAACAATACATATATTTGAGTCTCACAGTTTTTCACTAAAATAATGAGAAAACATATCAGGAATAGGACCTTAATGTTTAAAATATTTTCTTACCCTGATTCTGTACAAAAGTAAATAACAGTTTAATTCAACTACAGTTTAATTCTTGGAAAAATTAGGAAGGGAAAGAGAAGTTAAAGTTTACAAAAGACTTACCTGGTAACATTTTTAGTGGTGCCTCTGTACAAATAATTTTTAGTTCCAATTTGGAAAACAAATTTTAACTGGATCTATTTACAAATGGCAGGCATCTGAAACAATACTGTTCTTAAATATTATATATTACTATCCCTATAAAATATCAAATATTCTAAAAACATTCAAAATTTTGGAAATTAGTAACTTACAAAGTAATGTCTACAACTATAATTGTCCAAATGACTTGAAATGTAAATTGTGTACATTCATTCATCACTTCATTTGCTTAAAAACACACATTGAGTTCCTATGTATTCATCAGTTAGATGCACATTTAGATGTTGTAGCATACTTCCCTTATTCAATACCGATTTTAGGCAACTAAAACACTGGTTTTACCATTTTGAAACTCCTTCTGGCTAGACTAGACCATTGAAAACCTGGCTTGCAACTGTACTTTGTTATCAGAAACCTAACTGCATTAAGTTTCACTTCTTAAGTTGTCTTCCCACTGGAGTCTTGCCATTTTCTTTTCTTCTTCTTCCCCATCCCTCAACTGCTATACAATCTTGGTCATTTTAAAATTTTTAGAAGTATTCCATTTTAATTTTTAAAATAAAATATTTTGACATTTTATAGTGAATGATGCAATCAACCACACACACACACACACACACACACACACACACACACACACACACCAGAAAGCAGAAGCTTCCAGATTATGGTTGGTTCCATGAAACCACTTGATGAGTGGCTATTTAACTCAAATCAACAGGCAATTTTCATGACTCAGAATTTCCTCCTAGTATTTTTCTCAGGCACCCATTCCATGCACAAAGCCCTTGAATGCTGTCCATTAAATTTACACCCCAAGATATATCATGAACTTGTCAAACACAATGTTTTGTGCCATACTTCTGGTCACCAGCAGGAGGGCCAAGAAGGGAACCTTGTTGCTCACACAAGCACTGAGTTTATATTGCTCAGCTCTGCAGGAGGGCAAAGGGTCAAGATAGCCACCAATCTCCCTACATCATGTTTTATTTTTGTAAAATCTTCATTTTCTTCAGGCTTGAGAAAGTCAAATGCAGTACTTAACCCCATTTCTGGACATTAAGTGCCCAAGTGTGCATGCATTATGTCCTCTCCCTGCTGGTTTAGGTAAGGAATAGCCATTTAAGAAATGCTCATTGCCTCTGTATTGCAGGCAGAAGGCAACATAGTGTTAGTGACACTCGTGCTAATTTGCTCTTTGGTTGTAATACAAGAAAAGCTTCTTCCTGCTGCTGGACAGTTCATCTTTTCAAAAAATCAAATTTTCTTTTTTTATATTTACCTTGCCAAAAGTAACTAATCATCATCATCATTATTGTCATTATCGCTCAGTACATTTCCATTCTTACGTCTTGAATGATAGTAAAGATGCACTTTGCTATCAGAGTGGGTTATTCATTTTCACTGCTCTGTAAACCAGACCAGGGCTTAGAACCAGGTCAATGGAGAACGCGTTCTTCAGAGAAAAAGATGTGCACCCAATATGTTGGGAAAGTGTTCCTGGATCGAAGTGTTCCTGAAGCCACAGGAATCTTTAGATTTGGTATATTTAGATAACACATTAACATTTAGCTCATGCCACCTGTGCACACCAATTTTCTGTGTACACTAGGGCAGTCCTTAATGAGAAGTCATAGAACTCAGCTCTATATGAAAAGGTCAAAACTTTCCTCATTTAGAAAAATTTCTCCAAACCAATGGCTCTATTCTGTTCTCACATGTGTGCTAAATACATACATGTATTAGTAATTTTGCCTCATGAAGCTTTTATGAAAACATGTTCATTGCCAAAGGGAAAGAATTTTGAAACTAAAACACTGAGAAACATAAGTTTCTCCTTCTGCCCTATTTAGTAAAGACTTTTCCCCCTTTATGTTTTCCATTAATAGTCCATAGTATGGTATACAAACATTAGTGTGGATCAGAATTTCTAAGTTAACATACATTTTAAAGCTATTAGAAAGAGCACAGACTGTGGTTGCTCTTTTTATGAGAATGGAGATTGAAGGCAGCTGCTTTCAAAAGCACTAATGTACTTCAAACAGTGATGTAATATCTAATGTACATAAACTTTTTAAGCCTGGTAGTATAGAAGACATTTAGATTTATTGTGGAAATATGTCTCAATTTTATTTCTTGAAAAATACATGTAGGGAGGCATGTGGAGTTTTGTTTTCCGTTTGGTACCTAAATACCATGGCTCATAAATAAACCTACATACTACCCAGAACTGGGATAAATTTGGCAATTATCATCTCAGTCTAACAAAACATATAAAAAATTACTAAGAATCATTTAAGATCATAAATGGTGTCCATTTGCACTAACTGAATTGAGGATAATTCTTTTCCTCAAGTAGGGACTAATTAAATAGTTTTACTCTCAAAGAGCCATCCTTTCTATATTAATTGAGCATATAATTACTCTCCAAAGAAGTGTATGGGAAACAAAGTAGACTAAGCTGTAGTCTGTCATCTTAGAGCTTCCCATATGGAGGGAAGACTTTTATCATATCAAAATACAGTTTGTTAGTTTCCTATTGCTGCTGTAACAAATTATTATGGCTTAAAGCAACACAAATTTATTACCTTAAAATTCTGGAATTCAGAAGTATACAATAGGTTAGAGGGCTATGTTCCTTCCAGAGGCTCTAGGGGAAAATCTGTTTCCTTATCATTTTTAGCTTCTAGAGTTCTCTTGCATTCCTTGGCTCACGGCTCCTTTCTCCATCTTCAATATCAGCATCATAACATCTTCAAATTTCTGTCTCTGTTTTTGTCATCACATCTCATTCGCTGATAGTACTGCCTTTTTCATATAATGACCCTGTGATCACTTTGGGCCCATCCAGGCAATCCAGGATCATCTCCCATCTTAAGATCCTTAACTTAATCACATCTGAAAAGTCCCTTTTGCCATTAAGGTGATATATTCATACTGGGTGTCTTTTTTTTTTCCCCAAGATAGGGGGAGGTCTGTTCTGCCTAGGACACAAGATAAACTGTCTTAAGTGCTAAAGCACTGATAGAAAATGATACACAAATATCTAAAGAGGGGAGATGGATTGGAACAGGTGATAAAAGAAGCTAGTGCTTGAAGAGGTGGTACTCTGGAATATTTAGTATTACTTGAATGTTTAGGACTTATTAGGGACATATGAAAAGAGGTGGGTATACAGGAAGCATTACTAACAGAGTGAAATATGTTACTCAAATCAAGGAGGCAGAAGATTCAGATTATGTCTCTGACAATATGTGTACACATAATCTGAATCTTCTGCCTCCTTGATTTTGAACAGGAAAGTGAGTCCATTAGCTCCTACCTGTGGGATATAATCTTGGCCATAATATAGAGTTATGTGGTATGTGTTTATCTTGGTGAGACATGGGGGATGCCAGACAATCGACTGGGATTAAGGGAAGAAAATTTTGAATTTTAACTTTTAAAATTTATTGTTACATTAATTTTAAGTTCAAATTATGTTTGATGTATAGGTGTAAAAAGTTAAAAGTAGCAGAATATGAATAACTTTATAAATAGTTAATGTACCTACACTTAGAGTGCATGTGCTTTATTTTTTTAACTTTAATTTACTTCTAAATGATTCAAACCCACAGCAACAGTAAGTGATATCCTCTCCTAATGAGGTTAGAGATGACTGGTTAAGGGTACACCTCGGATTGGAGAGAAATGGGAGTTTACTCAGAAACTTCAATAGCAGAAGAGTCAGATGTTAGATATCCTATTATTGTATATCTTCTACCACTTCACAGAAGTAAAAGTCACAGAATTTTGAGAATCATTGTATGTGATGTTTTTGATTATAGATGTCGGGTGTCTGGATTTTGAGATAATTTCAAAATGTAGACCTAAATGATGGATCGTTTAACCTGAATTAAGGCACAGAATTCAGAAACAAAAAATCAAGGGAGAAAATAATGAATCATGAAATAAGGATCTCAGTGAATAAGTGTGCCATATATTCTCCTTAATCTGCTAGCCATGGAGTTTTGGTGGATAAAAATAAATTAGCACTGTGGCATTATGTCCTAATTTTTTAAATCAAAAGATGGATGTATTACTAATAGAAAAATGGTAATTGACAGGGTAAGATACACTTTTCATTGGTCTGACATTTATTTAGTGATTGACCACACAGGTTTTCATATCTGTAAGGTATGAATTATATAATTTCCCATCTCATGCTGTTGTTTTTAGAAACCAATAAGTTAATAATTGCATATAACATTTAATTAGTACTCAATAAATACTAGCTGTTATAAAATAATACTCTCTAAAAATGTTTAAAATAGCTCTCACACAAATATATAGTAAGCACATGTAAACGCTCATTCCATTAATGAGGGGGAAAGCAAAATGTTAAAACTGGTTAAAAAGAATTCAGGAGATAGTATATATATATATATATATATATATATATATATATATATACATACATACATACACACACACACACACACAGAAACAAAGAATGTTGGCATAAGTTTACAAATAACAGTGTAAAACTGATAGTGTCCTACAAAGCAATACAACTTTAAGTTTTGGGGGCTATTTTTCTAGTAAATAGAAATCATTGGTAGCTCTAACAGACAAAAATCTACAGGTCAACATGAAACTCTTAGAGTCTGGATTCTAATACGTATTAAATACAAAGTAGAACAAAGGCACATTTTCCTTTAGAAGTAATAGTCATTATTTTGTGGAGACCAATAGTCATTGTTTTGTAGCACCATATGTGTGCTACAATATGATGATCAAATGATACTAAGTCATCCTTTTAGACTTATTTACAAGTTGTGAATAATAATACTTTTATGTTCATTATATAATAATGAGAAAACTGAGCTTTAGAAAAGATGCAATTTATCTTAGCTAAAAAAAAAAAATTATAGGGTGGGAGAGGAAGGAGGGGAAGCCAAGTACATGGTGATGGAAAGAGAACTGACTCTGGGTGGTGAACACATAATGCAACACATGGACAACGCACTGTAGAATTGTACACCTGGAACCTATGTAATTTTTGCTAACCAATGCAACCCAACAAGTTTAACAATAACAAAAATTATGAATAAAGGAACCAGGATTTCGACATAGGTACTTCAGACATAAATAATTATTAATAACAGTTGCTATTATGTATCAAATTGGAATAAAATATTATGGACTCACCAAAATGTTTTCTGTGTATTAACTCATTTAATTCTCATGGTAAACTTGAGGTACATTCTGGTGTTCTCCTCATTTGCTAATAGAAAATTACTGTTTGCCATGTATGAAATGGAATGAGAACAAGTTGGAAGTATATATTGCACTGAGAGTTACCAGTTTTCATCCAGCTGTATTACCTGAGTAGAATAAGTTGCTCATTGGATAGAAACATAATAATGTTCACAAAACTAATTAAATTTGCTCTGTCCTGTAAATTACCACAATGAAGAGACTAAAGAGAATATGTAGATTATTTGCTTTTTGAGAGTCTTAATTTAGTGTTTCACATTTTCTCCTGTGATTTCCTTCCATTTTTGAATTCTGTTTATTGATTCTATCATACCAATTTGATTTATGTATAAGCCCTTGAAATCGCCTCAGGGTCTCCACCTCCTCTATCTGTTTAATTACATAGTGTTATTGACCATATCTTATAATGCTACTTCTTAAAAGTAATAGAAGCTAGAGATAAATAGTAACATGTCTCTAACTCACCCTGATCTCATCTATTCTTTTCCAAGCCATCCTTTACATCAGTTATCTCTAATCTCACTAAGACAAAAGATAGGGCTATTGCTGGTACTGGTAGTGTTAATATTATTTTTAATGTCAAGTTTGAGTTATTTGGGGCAAATTGAAGAGTCAAAGGAGGGTATATGTACCATATAAATACATATAAATTTATAATTTATGTACCTATTCTATTGTACTGAAATAGTATGCACAGTCTAGATATTAAAAATGAGGTAAAATTATTGCTATGTGGTAAAAATAAATCAACTCCAGTTCATTTCCTTGCATCCTACCCATCTCTGTCTAGACTGTGCACATTTCAGTTAGGCAATTATAACTCTAAATGGATGACATTATCTTTCCAAAAGAGATATCTGATGGTCCCGCTGTCTTACTCAACATCGTCAATTACTTACATAAAAGAATCAAAGCCTCCTGTCCCTCATTCTGCCTTACTTTTTATAATATGGTTCTCTCTCTTTGAAAAGGCCCCTTTCTTGCCTTTTTCCATAGCCATTTATCAACATGAATGAAACACTCCCAAGGTAGCACATGTTTCTTTGTAGCCCTTTTCCATCCTCTTGTTCTACCAATCCATGTCTTTCCTGTTTCTATATTAAGTACTACTTTGTTATAATAGTATGACAGTTGACTCTATGATGTTGCTATCAAAGTTTTTATCTCTCTTAAGAGAAAATCCAAGAAGACAGACTGTGGCTAAATCTTCTTTCTTTTCTTAGTATTACTTTACAAACAGTGGATGCGCAATAATGAGATGTCTAATAAATATTTGTTTGTAAACAGAAACAAATTCATAGATACAGAGAACAAACTGATAGTTGCCTTGTGGGAGGAAGTTTTGAGGGTTGGGTGGAAAAAGTGGAGGGATTAAGATGTTCAAATTGGTAGTTACAAAATAGTCACAGGATGTAAAGTACAGCATATGGAATATAGTCAATAATAATGTAATAACTATCTATAGTGCCAAGTATGCACTAGACTTATCAGGGGAATCACTTCATAAGTTATATAAATGTATAATCACTATTCTGTACACCTGAAACTAATATTATATTGAATGTCAGCTGTAATTGAAAAATAAAAAAATATCATTTGAGAACAAAAGAGTCAGGCTTGAATAGTTTCGTCTTGAACAAGTATTTTTATATTCACTTGTGATTAAATCCCAGAAATCACCTTTTATGGTTTTTTTGTTTTTTTTTTTTTTTGGTGATTCTCATACGTTTGTCCTATTTTTGCTCAACTGAAATGGCAACTTGCGGATATTCATATTATTGCTAGCAGATGAGTTTCTGTAAATGGGTCGAGATGTTACTGAAGGATAAGTTCATACAACTCTCAATTATTTTCTTCAGATAATAGAAATGACACATGGCTTCATAATGAATCTAAACTCTATCGCTGTATTTGAAAATATTATGTTTGATGCAGTTTAGTAATTTTTAAATAGATTTTTTTCTATCTCCACTTACATAAAAGAGCGACCACAACCTTTTTGCTATTTCTAATGGTTTTAAAAATTTAACTTAGACATTCTCATACACTGTCATGTTTTCACATCATGATAAATATTTGATGTTAATGGAAAAGGCATGTATTTTGAACATAAATGTGGGAGAAATCTTTTAAAAATAGAGAAAGGAGAAATTTAAGTTCCTATAGGTAATTTATTTCTCAAAATGCTTTCCTACTGCCCATGAATCTGCTTTTAAAAACTTTTATGATACAGAATTACTAGTGAATATGTATTTAGCACAGGAAGTAAAAATAGAGTAAGCCTATTCTTTTGAGAAGTACCTTTTCACATGTAGAGGAAAATAGTTTTCAGTTCCATTTGTGTCTGGAGCTGTTCTGCTACCTTAAAAATTCACTTGTGAGATTGCCCTAGTGTACCTTGATAGAGTATTGGTGACTTTAGGGGACAT
This sequence comes from Lyroderma lyra, assembly GCA_004026885.1. NCBI lineage: Eukaryota > Metazoa > Chordata > Mammalia > Chiroptera > Megadermatidae > Lyroderma > Lyroderma lyra. The sequence continues at coordinate 270,044 of PVJL010001269.1, read as the reverse complement.
GGGTCATCCATTAGAGGTTTACCTAAATATATTGAAGTGTAAGGACTCTTATGATGTCAAGACAAAGTTTCCCCTGACAACAGTTCCTCAAAAGAATGGACACACAACTATTCTTTGAAGAAAGTAATCTATTCCATTATTTTTATGTAATTGAAAAATGATGAGGAAGCCCAACCTATAGGTGGTTTACATAACAGAGGGCATCATTAGACATAACTTAAGATAAAAGGATGGAAATAAACTGGAAATTTTTTATACTACTACTCATTTGGGGAGAAAAAATACAGAAGAAAAATAGTGCACTTGATAGTTTGAACTGGCTAACAGTAAGACATAGTATCATAATCCAAGAGTAAATGAACACTGAAATTCTCCATCCTGTATTACATTTGCCTGCATAAAAAAGATAATGAGCATCTCTTCAGTGCCTGTTGTGCCTTAATTAAATAATCAAGGAGAGGATATATATGAGGGCTTTCCAGAAAGTATCCAGCCACGTAATATGAAAAATAGAGGCCTTTATGGTTGTATTTTTTCCGGAGAGCCCTCATATGCGTGAACTCGTAAACTTCGTGACTAGTAGTGGGATTACATTCTGCTTGTGGATACTGATACTGAAATAAATTGGAGTGGTTAAATGCATGATATTAGGGAACTTTGAGCGCCTTTCTTTATCCTTCACCCTCATGCAAATCTGAGCATCATTATGTCAATGTCAGCTTAAGCTCCAAGAACTGACTGCTTTTTCTCTACCTCTGCTCCTGGGTACCAGGAGCTGATTTCATGGACTTCACAGTGCACTTGTTTTGGTCCTGACAAATTTATAGTGTGCCTTAGGATATAAATTTAATTGACTATCATTTCAGGCTTTGTCATCAGAAAGGTCACTGGAGAAAAATACATAGAAAAATTGTCAGTTAATCTGAGCTTTTCATTTAACTGAGGTTTTATTTTTAGGTTCATTTCACTGTGCTGTGCCAAAGGCCATTGTAAAACTTTATGGAGAAATAGTTTTCTTTTAAAAATGATATTACATTTAAGTGTAATTCTAATTTATTCAATATAATGGTAATATTAAGGTATATTTTGAAGGGAGGTTGAGTCCTTATTGTTTTATTCCTGGGCAACAGTGAAACTGTGAAGCCACTGAAGTTGAATGACATTTAGAATTATGTACTGACCACTTACTAAGCATTGGATGCTAAATTTACTGCCCTGGCTGGTGTGGAAAAATGTTTTAAATATATGCATTTAAAAAATTACTTGCATTTCAGATCATAGGAAAGAAGATCTGTAATTGGAAATGTGGCTTTCTTGGACCCTATCTCTTTTTATTTATATGTTATTTCTAGTCTATGGGTGGCATTTTTCTTCATAATCATTTTCTAAAGTATATGCAAAATTGTTGTTTATGTTTAGTTTTCCTCTTTTTGTTCTATAATTGCTTTACTCACATTGTTCAATAATTTTTCTTTTCATGGGTAACTAATAGAAATAGAAGTAAATATTAATTTGCTCTCTTCATAGAAAAGTCAACATAACAGCTTCAACTTACATTCACTCATTCACATGTTAATTGCTTTTATTTTTCAGCAAGTATTCAGTGCTACTTGCATATGTATAATTTACTGGGTGCAAGGAAGAATTAAAATAAAATATGTGGCACATACCAGCTTTTAAAAAACACCCGAGGAATGTGCACACTCCAGGATCTGACTCCAGTTGGAACAACAGGAACAGAAAATAAGAGGTAAATAGTACTATTTTTTTAAAAAAAGGATGAGGTAGACTACAGAAGACTTTTTCACAGACCAATGGAAAAGATTCATGAAAGACAGGAAACTAATAGAAGAGTTGAAGAATGAGGAGAATTTGGATGAGTCAGAAGTCAAATGGAAAGAATTAAGGAAATACAATCAGCAGGAGCCAAAGCAGAAGTAGGAATAAAGTAGGCAATAGACACTCATAAGTAGGAGCAGAGAAGAGGGTTTGTGTAGGAAGGAGTTACTCAAATGGGAAAGAAGATTGGAAATGATTTTTCAAGGCCTTAGTTTCTAGCTCTTTCACTCATATGTGAAAGCCATAGTCCTAAAGGATGGTGGTACAAGGCACTTCAGTTTCCTATTGTATAATAGCAAAACCAACAAAACCCTTGGTTCTTTTGCAGCAGATAATGGCCACTCAATACATTTTGGAAAATCATGTTATGCTTTCTTAAATAGATTATTCAACACTGAAAACTAATGGGGGGGGGGTGGTGGGGAGCTTAGTATTATGCCCAGATACATTTTCTTATCTTGCTTTAATCATTTTTAAAGAACTACTAATTGTTGCCTCAATCACAGATTTGATAAAGCAGGAATGGGTTATGCTTCATCTAATTGTTCTTCCTTCTCTTTTATATTATTCTCATTGTATAACAGTTATATTAAAAACTTAATTTTAATTGTAAAAATGAGTCATTTCTCACATTCAAAAATGAAACTTAACCATGTTATTCTGGCATGCTCTCATTTCCTTTTAGTTATCTTTAAAAAATTACACATAATTCTGGCTTTAAAAAATGCAGCAAAGTTGATGTTGCTGTTTTTTTGGTTTTTGTTTTTGCTATTGAATGGTAGGAGTTGCTTGCATATTTTAGAAATGAGCCCTTATTGGATATTTGGTTTGCAGATATTTTCTCCCATTCTGTACATTTTCACCCCATTGGTTGTTTCCTTTGATGTTCAGAAGCTTTTTAGTTTGATGCAGTCTCACTTGTCTAATTTCAGTTCTTATGTTTAGCTCTTAAATAATTTTTGAGTTGATTTTTTTGTGTATGGTGTAAGATAAAGGTCCAATTTAATTCTTTTGCATGTGGCTATTAAATTTTCCCAATATAATTTATCTTATTTCAGTTGTGTGTTCCTGGTACCCTTGTTGACGATAAGTTGATTGTATATGTCTGGTTTTATTTTTAGCCTCTCTGTTCTGTTCCATTGGTCTATATGTCTGTCTTTGTGCCAGTACCATGCTGTTTTGATTAGTGTAGCCTTATAATGTGTTTTGAAATTAGAAGTGTGAGGCTTTCAGTTTTGTTCTTCTTTCTCAAAGTTTTTGGGGTATTGGAAATTCTTTGTGGTTCCATATGCATTTTAGAATTGGCTTTTTTTCTACTTCTGTAAACAATTCCATTGGAATTTTAATAGGGATTGCATCGAATCTGTAGATTGCTTTGGCAGTATGGACATTTTGGCAATATTGAGTATTCTAGTCCATGAACACAGGATGTCTTTTCATTTATTTGTGTCTTCTTTAATTCCTTTCAGCAATGTTTTATAGTTTTCAGTGTTGAAATCTTTCTCCTTCTTGGTTAATTTTATTCCTAAGTGTTTTATTCTTTTTGATGCTATTGTAAATGGGATTGTTTTCTTAACTTCCTTTTAAGATAAGTCATTGTTAGTGTATAGAAACACAATTGATTTTTGTATGTCTGTATAATTTTTATCTTTAAAAATTGTTTTGAAGCATAGAATCAAGAGAAGAAAATCCAAAAATTGCAGAGACCAGGTGGGAGAGGTGGGTGGGAGGAGATGAGCTATGGCAGAAAATCAGTGGAGATATGGGAGTCTAACAGGGTAACATAACATAAGCTATAGTGTCATGGATAGTCAGATTCAGGCCTTCAGCAGTGAGTTCATCCATCTTGTTCCCTGGGTACCTGCCACCTACTATGTGACAGATACTGTGGTGTGCATTGGAAACACAATGGTGAAAGTCTGATGGTAGAAGGTAAGACTGAATATATGAATCTTTCAGGGACCAGAGAGAATTCTAGTACAGTTGCAATACAGAATGTTGGGTCAAGGCAATAGATGATTTCAAGAAGGGAAGCGTTGACACTGCCATGTTCTGAAGGGATTTTAGTTAAATTATGGGTGCAAGGTCACTCTATTAGTAATAAAACAGGCATTGGTGATATTGACAAAGAAAGTCCCAGTGGATTTATTTTGGAGGAGCTATATTACAGGGATGTCGCAGGTAAACAAAAGGAGAGGAAATAAATGAAGAATTGAGCCCAGATCAAATTAAGACCTTTAGAGCCTGTAAGCATAAAGACAACAGAACCTGCTCATAAAGGTTATTCTCAATACAATTATATTTTTCAAAAAAGACACAACATTTACATGAATTCTGGAGTTAAAACAGCTTTCTTGTACATCATCTAATTACACAGTTCTGCATGAATACTCTTTAATGGATTCTGTGGTATTTTTTTTTTCTTTTGCTTTGATGATGCCACACTGCCCTCTGCTCAGAGTGTGTGTGGTGATGAAGCACTGACAGGGACTCATTTCCAGGAACTGGACTTTCAAGGAATTAGGTGGATGGAAAGTCACTCCAATAAATTTAATTAAAAAAAAAGTGAGTTGGGAAATCAGGACTGAAGGGCTTGGGGGGCAGCAAGATGTTATTTTGTTTTTCATTTGGGGAATGCTCAAGAATATCTAAATATCAAATGAATGCAGTCCATAAAAAGAAAACATTTGGATATGCGTTGGAGAAGAAACAATTGAAGCAATGTTTGCTGAAAAGTTGGAAAGTATAAGAGTGGGAGAAGAAATGAAAGGATTAACATTAGTCACCAAAGCAGCACACTCTCCACAGGAATTACAGTGGGAACCAGGAGATATCCACTTAAGTGTGTTCAAGGTAAATCAACACAATGCAAAAAGATGGAGCGTCCAGCAGTTTAACATATACATATTCCTACTTAGTTCACACAGCTGTAGTTTGTGCAAACTGTGAAACATATGCACATGTATTCATTTATTTTTACTGAAGCGCATTGTGTTTTTAGGTTGAGATTGGAGAAATTGGTTGAGCTAGACCTTATGTAGTGTTTACTTAGAAATATAAAATAATAGCTAGCAATTTTTAATGCTCTCATGTACCAGATACTCTGCCAAGTACTTTACAAGCATCAACTTACATAATTTTGATCATAAACCTATGGGTTAGCAACTAGCAATATGGCCAAGGGTCATGTAACCAGAATATAAACCAGGATTTGATTGCAAAGCACCTGCTCTTATCTATAGTGACATACTGTTTTCTATCATATGTCATGTTTAAAGTAAGATTAAACATGCAAAAATTATTCCTGTAAGCAGTTCTGTTATCACTGTGTGTCACAGACTGAGGTGCAGCTAGATTGGACCACAAAAGTAGATGACCAATTGGAATTCAAAAAAGGTTTGATCGCACATTATTGAAACTCAGTAACTAAGCTGCAGCATTTGTTGAGGGGATGCTTTATAAGCAACTGATATAGATCTGTTTTTCATAGTGACTGACAGATACATAAAATGATGAAGTGATACCTACCACAAAATATCTACTGAAACTCATGGAGAAGATTACTTGATAGGGGCTACGCAAAAACTCCAATACATACAGATGGTGTCATGTACTCAAGACTCTGTGAGCCCTGAGGCTGTCTCTGTAGGAGTGGTTCTCTGACTTCCCTTTTGCCTCCTTCTGGTTCAACCCTGAGATGCCCCCTGCTCACTTCCTTTCCATTTGAAGGCCATGTGCTATTGAGTTGCCACTGTAGGCTCTAAAATCTATACTCTTCTCGTACCGATATGCTTGCATCTCAGGAGTAATTTCAATTCAATTTCCAGCTGGGAGGCCTACTATATGTGATTTTATGTAGGCACATAACATTTCTGGGAAGGACAGCCTACTGTTTTCATTTTCATTTTCCAGTTGAGAAAACTGAAACTGGGAGTGATTTTTTTCCAAGATCCAACCCAGAATAACTAGTGTTGATGGGGCTTAAATTCTTGTTTTCTAATACCAAGTATTATAGCACTTTATAGGATAGTGTTATCTGTATATAGAATTCTCCCAAGACAGTTCAGTAGCACAATTAAATTGCTTTGTGAATCTCACTTACTCAGATCATAATTCTTAGGTTTGATAGGTAAAGATGCTGTGCTGTGAAGAGTGATGAAAATAATGTGTGAGTATAGGTAAAGGCACAGATGGTTGCTGAAAATTATAAAATCAAAGTGCCAGGGGTTATGAGGAATCATATTCTGAATGTACGTGTTCTGGCTGCTTTCCAAACTAGGGAAACATATGATAAATACATGAATGTATGATGTCCTTAATGTTATTTTTTTACTATCATATTATTATCAAATGCTCTTAGTGTCTGATTTATCACCATAAAAATAGATTGCAGTGTTGTAAAATACCTATAGAAAAATATTACTAATGCAAATCCACTGTTACACAATGAAAAAATCATTAATATAATGGCAAACTTCTTTAAGGATGTAAGAGCCCATTAGAAGCATTTTTGACTGTGCTTTTTGTAGCTTTGTTTTCTGTTTTTACTTTACTTGCTTTGCAATTACAAAGAGAAGAAACTACTATTACCACCTACTTCAGAGGCTAGAAATGAAAATGAGTGACAGGGAATTTGTGTTTTTTCCCCCACATGCAATATACCAATTTTGTGTGACTTCTATGGTTTATTTAATTGTTGTTGAATTTTTTCCTGATAGTTTTTAAACTATTTTTAAAAAGTTAATTCAAAAGAAACTAATACACTAATATTACATAATCTATAAACTTGCTAGTTGATCTCTTTCTACATCTTTAAACATAATCAAATGCCTTTTTTCTTATTATTAGTTATACTGTTAGTCGGTCACATAGCTCTGCAAAGGTGCATAGAAGAAACATCCCTTTCTTTTGAAAATGATGAACTAATTGTATGCACTAACTGCCTTCCATCTAATGCAGCTATGCAGATAATAAGTTTAGATTCTAAGGCTTCATTTTAAATATTCAACATTCAATAAGTATATATTAAAGGAAGTTTAAGGTAAGAGAGTCCCTATTAATGCCTTTCTAAAAATGGAAAGTTATTAATATGTAAACCCTGAGGAAGTTAGTTAACTATATGAGATTCAATTTTCTCCACAAAAATAGCATAATATTTTTTTTCATAAGGCCAAGATTTTAATAATCTTTGTGATCGTGTATTAGGCAAAGAGTTCTCAGACGTGATACCAAAAGTACAGTCCATACAGGAATAAATGACTAAATTGGACTTCAAAATTAAAAAGTTTTATGCTTCAAAAGATGTTTTTATGGACTAAAAAGACAAGCAACAGATACATTTGTAAATTATATATCTGGTAAATGATTTGTATCAAGAATATCTAAAGAACTCTTACAGCTCCACAATAATAAAAAAGAACCGAACAACTCAATTTAAAAATTGGAGAAGGGAAATGGGGAGTGATTGTTAATGGATACAAGCTTTTCTGGGGATGGTAAAATGTTCTAGAATTGGATTACTGTGGTGATTGTAGAACTCTGTAAATATACTTAAAACCATTGAGTTGCACACTTTTAATGGTTGAACTATATCTCACATAAATAACATTTCAATAAACTGTTAAAAATGGGCAAAATATATGAATAGACATTTCACCAAAGAAGATACATGAATGACTAAACACATGAAAAGATTTTCAACATCATTTGTCATTAGAAAATTACAATTAAACCCATAATGGAATAACACTTCACACTCATTAGAATGGCTATAACCAAACAGATAATACAAACATTGGCAGGCATGTGGAGAAAAGAGAAATCTCAAACATTACTGGTGGAAATGTAAAATCACAGCTACTTTGGAAATAGTTTCAGTTTTTTTAAAAAAGTTAAATATTAATATATCATAAAACCCAGCAATTCCATCCTAGGTGTCTACCCAAAGAGAAATGAAAAATATCTGTTCACTAAAGAATTGTATGTAAATGTTCATTGTATCATTATTCATAATAGACAGAAGGTGGGAATGAACACTCACAATTTCCATGGACTGATGAGTGGATAAGCAGAATGCGGTATAACCATAGGGTGGGTACTAAGTTATAAAAATGAACTAACTACTGATACATACAAAAACATGAATGAACCTCAAAACACTGTGATAACTTGTAAAAAAATACTCAAAGGGCAATTGTGTGACTCCATTTTATGAATTGTCTAGAAAAGGTAAATTTATATAAACAGAAAGATTAATGGCTACTTGGGGCTGGGTGAAAACAGGGATTGAATGCAAATGTGCATGAGGCATCTTCTTGGGGTGATGGAAATGTTCTAAACTGGATCATGCTGATGGTTGTACAACTCTAAATGAAAAAACAATTGAACTATATACTAGGGTGATGTTTAATAGCATGTAAAGATACTTCAATAAAGATGTTTAAAAATACTAAACAAAGAAAGGTAAAAAAAATGGAGGAGGGTTATTTAGAACATTAAAAAGTACTAGGAAAATTGTTGCTTTTCTCTCTATATAAGACTATTATGTAGTCATATGAATGTGTGTGTGTGTGTGTGTGTGTGTGTGTGTATGTATATATATATGATTAATGATCTGATGTTAATATGCTGTTCCTCTTACATTTCTATAGGAGTACTGGGTAAAAAGTGAAAAAACTTCTTAAGAATAATTATAAATTAGAGTTGGTTCTTTTTAAGGTAATGAAATCCAGAAATCTTCTAATATAGTATAGACCAGTTACCGTCTTTGCCATATGACTTAATGAGGGATCACTGTTGGTAGAATGATCAATTAACCTGCTAGGTTAGAAGTTAAGTAATTACTATGATTAAGAAAAGATGTATGTTTATTGAAATAATGGGGATTGCTCGTTTTTTAAATTGTTCATTGTTAATGAAAATGTGAAAAGATAGTGTATTCAGAACTAAGATTCTTTTTTCTTAAATTTTATTTTATTTATGGAATTAGTTACTGTGAGAGGTTAAGAACAATAGTTAAGAGTTGACCCATATAAATATAACACAAACATAAGCTTGGTGATTTTCTGAGACCTAAGAGATACTTTAGCTCTTTGGAAAGCTTTAAAAGTCCTTCACAGGGTTGGGAGGAAGGATCTGATGATGAGAATCCCCATCACAAGTCATCCGAGAACTCATAGCTATGGTGCCTGTGTTTTGTAGCTTAGAAAATGATGAAGGAGGCCAGTTGAAGGTCTCTCACAAACCATGTCTTTCCTTTGCAAACCACTCCTCTATCTCTGCCTACCTACTTTTTCAAAAAGTGGAAATAATACTTCCTAATAGGACTAGTTTATTATTCCACTTGGGAGAAAAATCCTATTGTTTCCTGGTATAACAGAATGGCAATCTAGGATACACACTAGGAATACATGGTCCATTACAACACTTCCAGGGTTGAGTATTCCAGATGGCACAATCTACTTCTCTGCCTATCAGTAGGCTGACCATATGTACTGTTTTAGGCAGGACAGAAAAAACGATTCTGACCTGTTTAAAACGGTACATATGGTCAGCTTACATTAGTGCTTGCTCTGACATCACTTTCTTGTGCTGATGAAATTGGGTATCAAGTGCATGTGGATTGACGGCTTCCTACCTTCAAAAATACATACTCCAAAAAAAAAAAAAGGAACATTTATACAAGGACTTTCCAGAAAAAAATTCAGCCATAAAGGCCTCTATTTTTCATATTACATGATTGGATACTTTCCAGACGGCCCCTGTAGAAATGTTTCTTAACTGTGTAGTTAAAGCATACTTCATCAAAATGGGTAGACCATTTATTATATGGTATTTGCTAGACCTCTATGAGAATAGAAGAACATTTCCTGAGCTGAAACTAGTTGGTATGCAATTTTCTGACAATGTATAGTCATGCTGTACGAGTATACTATGAGTAGGAATTGCAGATTCAGTTAAATTGCTAGGATAGCATAACGGGGTCCATCAGTCACTATGCTTTAATTGCTGAAGATAGCAGCCACTGAAGGCAGAAATAAATTATGTCCAATTGTTAAGGACAATTATGTGCCTTATCAGCTGGTCAGCAACAAGAGACTGGAATATATGGACCATTAATCTGTGTGTGAGCAGCTGTTCTAATGTCCCTTCCAGAGAGAAAGTGAGAGACCTCTTGACTTCCCTTGTCAATCATCAGCAAATTAAAAACAACTAAACTGGCATCTTCTGTATCTCAGGTCATTTTTTAAAGAAGAAAATTAGTCTAGATAATAGATCTATGCTACTTTTAAAACCAATCAAGGTTTCAGAGCCTTTATTCTTCATACTTCCTCATATTCTGTAGCGGAAGCATTTCATGGAGAAAGAGGCTCAAAACCAGGAGATTCTATAAATCATCATGAACCTTAATTCTTCATTTTTCTCTCTTTGCTTGCTTTTGTATTCCATCCTTGATGCTAAGAGGATAAGAAATTGATCAAATATATAAGTAAACAAATGCATGTTTTAAAAATGAGGAACAATGGAAAAATACAGGTAGAAAAAAGGGATGAAACTAGGGAGGTTAACTGCTAAATTCATTCTCTGAAGCTCTGTACATTTTCTACGTCAAGTTTCAAAATTCCATTTTAGAAACTTTAGCACAAACTTAACTGATTTTATAGTAGCAAAGGCAAGGATGGCAATGGTTCATAGTGTCTTGATGACAAAAACAGCCAGATGATAAGAAAAACACAATCTTTAATACTGCCACTGGAAAGAAACTCATCACAAAGAGATCATTGCATAATGTAGGAACTCATACCATCAGCAACGCCCTTATTCATGAGTACTGAGAGCATCATGTTTTTCTTTCATTTTTATTTCTTATAACATTACTTAGTCAGGGGATGGCATAGTACCAAAAAGTTGTTAGGTAAAATAATTGGTCCTGGGAAATACTTGGAAGGCAGACCATGTTCCTAATGAGCTCTAGGGGGAGGGATTGGAAAAAGAACTGTAGTCATGCATATGGGCTAAGTATTACAAGGGAAATAGGAGCCCAGGGAAGGAGTGGCTGTTTTACAAGCAGAATAATACTGTGCATCACCTAGATAGGACCTGAATCCAGGGACTGGGTGGCTTTCTGGTAACCTCTTGGAGAGAACATGAGTGCTTGCAGTGTTTGTGAGAAAGAGTCAAGTGGGTATTTAAATACGACAAAAGTAGACTGTGGTAGAAACTGGCAAGATATTTCCCTAATCACATTTTCTGTTTCTAGACATGTGGGAAGAGCAATGTGTTCCAGTCTCCCTTGCAAGTAGATTGGGGTCATGGGTCTGGTTCTGGACTGTGGAATGTGGCAGGGGGTAATGGATGCATTTTCTAGACTTTGGCCCTCTGAGCTCTTTTGCTTCTATTGCCCGGGTCTTTTAAGGCAGTCACAATAGGAAAGAAGACCGATTTCTGAGAAATCATATAGTATGGAAGGGGCGGGGGTAGGCAGCCACTGCACATCAAACTGTAATATGAGCTGGGAGGTATTACCCTGACTAATCCAGTTGATTGTACAAATAGTTGTTTTATTAATGAAGACATAAATGAGAAACAGAATTTGTCTGTCATTTTATATTTTTATCATTATTTAGTCCAATATTATTTATCATATTTAAGTATAGTGTAATTTCAGACTTATTTTAAATTTTCCCTACCTCTATTGTCATCAGAATATTTTTTGCTCTATTTAGAAGATACACATACATTTAGTGACCTATACAACTCATAAGTCACAAAGTCCGTGGAATTATCTGTTGATATTTTGGCCTTTTTTTTTTTTTTTTAAATAGGGAGTGATCCAGTAGCTTTTTCCATTTATTGCTTGGCAATTTATTTAGATTATATATTTTTGATAGGGTCAGTTGTGGATTCATTATTAAATATTAAATTTATAATTGTATTTTCTGAGGTAGTTACCATCCATTTCATCTAAGTTTTCAAGTTTATTTCCATAAAAGTTAAATAATGGATTGCCATATGGTTTATGAGTAAACATCTTGACATGAATGGGCCTGTCTCCACCATTTAATATCTGTATGGAATTAATAGTCCACCTGAAATGACTGAAAAATTCTGTTCTTCATTTTCTTTATTTTTTATAAAAAGGTAATAGCAATACTTATTACATATTTGTTTTGAGAATTAAATTCATGTATAAAGTCCTGAGAGACTAACAGGAGGTCAATGTATATTAAGTAATAATCCTATTCCTCAATGTCTCTAGTGATTTCCCTACTTGGATAATTAATTGTGTTCATTTGCTCTTTCTCCTTTTAAAATGTTTGATTAATTGAAATTGGAGTCATTTCCTTAGTTTCACATCCCCATGTCAATTCTCTAGCTAGATGGAAAAGAAAGCACCTCTTTTTGGTGCTTGCCTGGCAGTTTCTATTGTGGATTCCTTTTTTATTACCACTGAGTCTTGGATCCTTAGAAGGGGAAAGGGCATTCTTTGTGTACAGCAGACCAAAAAATAAAAACAATAAAAAAAGGGAAAAGTTGACAAAGATAAAAAATATTCATGTCTAGGACAATGCGTTTGGATTATTTACATTTAAAAATTAACATGCTTAAGTACCAACAGTCTATGTTGTAGAACCTAAAAATGAAAATTACTAACTTGTCTTGGTTGGTAAGGATACACAAAACAGACAAAGTATTTTAGGAAGCAATGTGTTTTTTAAAATAAATATTGGAAAATGAACTCTCTGTATTGGTAAAAAACAATATTAAATCTTGGTTGAATATTTCCAGCCCTGGCCATTTATTAACTAGATAACCTTAAGGAAGTCCTCTTATATTGCTGAGTTTCAGTCTCATCAGTAGTTAAACAGTAAAAATAATAATTTTTAATGGGATTTTGAGTCAGTATATAAAAAGTACTATATATGGCACCTAGAGAGGATAGGAGCTTAATGCATGTCAGTACTCTTTCCCTTATTCCTCTCTTTTATAGGTAGACTCAAGGTGAGGGTAATAAAGAAAACTTAGCTGTGATATATGCTGTAGCAGTGTGTAAGAAAATAATATAAATAGTAAACTATTAATGGAATTTTGATTCCAACTGAATAGGGGCCACAGTATAAACATTGAAAGGGAAGAACTATAAAAAACAATTACTATATGATTACAGGTAGAATTTGAGTTATGTTTTTCGGATTCAGAATGTATGATAATACGTAAGACCATCAATATCTTTTTATTTTAATTTTAAAACCATCAATGTCTTAAAGTAAACAAACAAACAAAAAATATCAGTTAAAGTATCTTTTCCATAAAGAAGGAAAATGTTCTGTAAAGAATATATAGAATATTTTTCTTTAGGGAGCATTCTGAACTGAAAAATTCTGTTATTTGGGAACATTGTATGCACATGGAATTTTTCAAAATGATAGCTTTTTAAAATATATTGCTAGAACTGTATCATAGAAAACATACATACTGATAAAATTATAAGTGAAATCCTAAAAGGAAAGGAAAATAGGGAATTTAATTGATATCGAATCTATTTTATGATGTCTCAAAATGAGTGTATTTACTTCTTTTCATGCTTTTTCTTTCAGTCAGGTTCTTAAAGCTTTTCCATTTATGGATGGAAAACCTTAGAATTACTTTTACTTGGCCACAATTTTCAGCACAAAACAAAACAAAACAGAACAGTTGAGAGCTCTCTTATTTCAGATCGACGATTCTCTAGTAGAAATATTTCATCCAACAATTCATTAAATTACTCACCAAAGGATTAAAACTAAATTTATGACAATTTCAATCTATTACTAAGATCAATTTCAATTTAAAACTTTTCAACATTCTACAGTTATATTTGAAAATAAGGGTGAACTTATTATACATCAAGTTGACAATGCACTGTAGAATTGTATGCCTGAAACCTATGTAATCCTTGCTAACAAATGTCACCCCAATAAGTCTAACAATAAAAATGAATTAAAAAAAAAAGAAAAGAAAAATGTGTTTATGTGTTTGTTTTTGTTTTTTGTTTTTCAGCTGGGCTGGGGAGCTTTGTTACTGGGTGGTTTTTAAGTTAAGAAAATTATTACTGGAAGAGACAAATTGTGTGCTATACAAAATGTCATTTACTCTTAGATATTTGGTGAGTTTGGTTTTAAGTGAGGTTAGAACCCTTGGCTAACCATTTTAAGAGAATCAGGAGTAAAGGAATCCAGGCAAATAGTGAAGCATCCCAGTGGTAGCCCCAATGGGCAATACTGGAACATGATGCTCAGTGGGAAGGGGATTCTTAGTAGGAAAAGTGGACTGGAGCTATGGTCACATATTAAAGCAAGAGATTTTACATAGTTATTATTATTCCAGATTGTAATGAATGTAAGAAATTATTAATGTTAATGAGATGTTAGACATTTTCTTATACTAAGTCTGAATTCTAGCATGTATTTTATACCAGTGGCACATACTGTTATAATAATTTGGACTAGCCACACTTCAAGTCCCCAGTAGCCACATGTGGCACACATATATCAATAGCATTCTGTCACGAGCAGCCAAGGTTGAAGTACATATTTTTGCCAAAATGTACATGTGGCTCTTTTCCTCACTTTTTCTGTTTTGTTTATTAGTAATTGCAAATAATTTTAATTAGAGTTAAATACAAAACAGAATTAAGTAGAGTCTTTAAAAAATGTTGATCACTTAAACTGCCTATTGAAATTAGACTCTTGAGTCTTTTTCCTAAATTTTAAATAAGCTTATTTTCCTGTTTAGAATGTTGTCTAGATTATCTCTTGTTTGATATTATTTGAAATTAGGTCATAGTGAACGCGGATAGGAGACTTTCTGTTCCCATGTAGTAATCAAGTAACGTAAATTATGGTAATTGACATAGGATTAGTTCTGTTCCTCCTTCTAGTATTGGAGACATAGTCATCACAACTAGATAAAAGAAGTAGAAGGCACTAATTGAATAATTATTTTGAATATTAAAGAGAGTACTCAATCTTGGATATGCTATTAAGGATGAAAGTCTCCTTTTACTTGAAAGTTTCAGAAACAGGATTTGGGGGCACTCAAAGTGAAAATAAGTTTTCTTAAAATCAACTTACATTGTTATAATTAAAATAACCTGGTTCATTAGCCTCAACAGTGTTCAAATAAATAATTACATGAAATAAATTGTGGACATAGAAAGATCTCTCTCATTTTAACATTTCTGAAAATAAAAGATAGGTGCATGCTTTTAGGTAGTGTCTTGAGACAGTAGTGGTAACTCTGCCTTACAAATTTGAATGCAAGTTCAGTTTAATAGAGCAAAGAAAGAATTCTACCTTTTTTATATGCTACTGTAACTCCAATCAAAGTTATTACATGTACCGAAATTTATTTAACTATTCACCCATCAAAAAACATGTGGTTTATTTTCTGTCTTTGGCTATCCCAAAGAAAGATGCTATGAACATTTTTCTAAGGTTGCACGTGTGTTCTTCCTGTTTTTTAGAATTATACATGTAAATTCTATGGAATTTTGTAATGTGGAGTTTGAATACTTTATTTTGTTTAAAATTATAAATTAAACAAGGTAGGCCAACTGAGTAAATTTCTTTGAAGATGTTTAACAAAAACATGTTTTGGAATCATCATTTAAAAGTAGTTTTTAGATTTTTTCCATGAAACGAATTTGAGCATATTTGAAGTCAGAATTTCCTTGAAAGAGACAAGAGGTGATTCTAGGGAGAACCCTCTGCAGACAGAAAATTAGAGAGGGTATGAGGCCCTCCTTGGATCGAGTTAAAAATGAAACTCCATTGAGCTCTCATAGAGCAGGATGGGCACTCTCCCTGAGCAGTCTCTACCCAGGAGGGTGAGGGCAGCAGGGATCAAGCCTCTGGCACCCTTACTAAGTTTAATCACTCCTTTTTCCTGGGGGAAAAGTGAATGAGGAATTGGCATAGGGCCGATTGTTAAATTAATTGATGTCTCTCCTCTTTCCCTGTGGAAGGAAACGTAAGAGTTAGAAACGATTGTTCCTACCTCTCAACGATCTCATAAAACCAAATACTCTAATGCAAAATGAATACCATTTTGAGTTCTTTCAGAATTACTTAACAGTGGTTTTGAATACTAGGGAGCTCATAAAGAGCATGCTTCTGTTTGTTCTGCTAAGGGGCAAGACCTTGCTGAGGCAAAGGCTTTTAATATGATTTACTGGAGACTCACAGAAACAGAGACATCTTCAGAACTTGGAGTAAAGACAGTAAGATATTTCAGAGCACTCTCTCTGTTAATAAGGTAGGGGACTCTGAAAATTACTTGAATAAGATAAAAGCATATTGCTCTCAAAAACAAAACAAAACAGATCTGGCATATTTTAAAAAGAAAGCAAAGTTAAAAACTACAAATTTCATACAATACCCACTTGTTTCATAATATAGCTGTATTTCTACAAAAAGTCAAAGGTTTGAGTACTTTAACTGAACCATAAAGCTGAACTCACGATAGTAAATCAGGTAGACAGCAGTAAGATTATGTGTCATCCTTTTCTCATTTAGTTTTGAAGAGGAAGCAATTTCTAGTCCCCTGACCTGTCTGTGTTTCAACGGTAGAGGCTGAAGTCACCCTTCAGAAGTGGGGACTGTTGGATTTTTGTGTTAAGGTCATTTAAGTCACAAAAAACAGCTATTTCTCTCATTGTGCAAATTAAACACACTCCCCGTTGTGTTGTAATAGATTTCAGACCTTTGTAATTAAAGATCCAACTGTTCACCTCCTGAAACCAAGAGCTTTTTACCACATTGTTGCTTCATTTATCTCTGGGGAAAGACACTGATCCACGCATTTGCTATTGGAGTGACGCAGCACTCTCAGTATTGCTGGCAATAACAGCAGTAATAAAAGTAAACAGTAGACATTTGCAGGAGAACCATTACCTTAACTCTCTAATGAATTTTTGTTTTTCAAGAGCTTTCCGGTAAAATAGATTTACAGCACAGGAGATGTCAGACCAGTCTTATCACTGCTCAGAGTGATTAAAATACTTGTTCCTCTCAACTTCTTCAGCTGGACTAAGTTCCTTATGCCCAGTATTTCTTTTCGTCTTTCAAAACAGAATTTCATTTTTTGCTTATTTTCTTCTCTTTCACTTCTAACTCATTCTGTTCCTGCACTACCGGTGACAGATTGCTTTTTTACTGTGTCCTATTCTGGGTTCCCCTGAAAGCAGTGCCTGGGGCAGAGAGGGCAGAGGGTATAATGTGCTATTAGCAAAGGAACCATGAGTAAGTGAGAAAGGAAGAAAGCAAAGGAGAGAGACTCGAAGTGAGGATATATTTTCATGTCGATGCTAGTTTGTTGAGTGTGGCTGGTTGCTAGACCCATGGTAATAAGCCCCCAAGAAACTGAATAAATGGCCTTGCAAACAACATTACGGTTGAGTGGGACATTGATTGGATCCCATCTCTGATTGTTCAGAGATTCAGCTTGTGATCTTGCATTTCTGGTGATGGATAGGTCTCTTGGACAAATCAACAGCAAGGCTCATGCAAAAGTAGAGATGCTGGTAGGGGATGTTTTCAAAAAGCCAGCCAGAACTCATACAGAGCTGACTGTTACAACAGCAGTTGAAATAGAGCACTGGTGAAAGCTAGAGCATCTGAAGTGTTGCCTACAGTGTGTTCAACGCACCTGGCAGTTGCTTCCTATAAATTGTTTCCAGGCCAAAGCACAGGCATAACTAGTCCCTGCAATTGAGGACTTAAAATAATCTTAGAAAAATGGCTGTGGAATTACATTTTTACATTTCAAGAGATCATTAATTTAATCCTGTCAGCAACTAGAAAAGAACCATGTGATTCATTCTGCATTCCCGGTATTTTGTGGCAAATAGAATTTGCCACAAAACAGATTCTTAATATACTTTTTAGTTGTAATGAGTATTTATGTATAATTTGCATTTTGGGAACACTGATTTACGAATTTACTCATTAAAGGAGTAACTTCAACATACTTTTATGACATTAGTTGATAGGGCATGATCAATCAAATTTGGAAGTTTGGTCTCTGACATGCTAGAGCCATTTAAGAGATCTGCTTTTAATATTTGTCATTTCAACTCAGGATCTCTGGAGATCATAATGTGTCCATTTTCATCTGACTAATCTGGACTATTCAAGCCCCAAAGTCCTAGACATGGAGGGATGTTATCTAATACATGATCTTGAAGGCACTTCTGATAGCACAGATTATAGCCACTTATGCTTATTTGTTTTGATGCAGCCTTAGGAAATTTTAATCAAAATTGTTCTGTAAGAACACTAAACTACTATGGGAAAATAGAGGTTATAAAATAAGCAACTAAATAAGTATGTAAAAACAATATTTATATTGGACCATGTTTGTTTGGCTGTCTTTTATTTTGGCTTTTGTTGCTGAATATTTTCTTTTTTAAGGGTAGGTGAATTATGTGTAGATTGAATTTTAGGACATATTTAGCTGTTATATTTTTAAAAAATAATCAAACCTCTATTGCTATAGAAAGATGAATTTGTTTTCTAGTTTAAGGTACAATCAAACGATTTGCATCTGCTTTCAAAAAAATTCGAGTAACTTATTTTTTTCCCAATCTAATAACAGAATCTTCAGTTAGATCTTTTGTGTTTTTTTTTTTTAAATTTCTTTTGCAAAGCCACATCTGACATTTATTTAAAGAGATATTAGGATTTTGAAATCATATTCTTTGAATAACATTTAAGATGGATGGCTTTTTTATTTGTTCAATTGCAGAAATGAAAAAAGCAAGAAACAAATTTGTACTCCCAGGTCTACATTTAAAATCTTATAAGTGCATAAAATCTGCTGAATCCACCCATACAAATACAAAGGGAATAGCCACTGCCTTTAAGGAGAATCTAATGTCATTGAAGAGCTCAAATATAAATTAACTCTTACAAAAGAATGTGAGAAATATGAAGACTCAATGTCATTTTGGAGTCAGCTTACATAGAAATGTTTAGATGCTAGGAAGGATTGTATTTCCCAGGAGATATTTGATATGGTAGAAGTAGTTTTATGTAGATTGAAATACTCCCCTTTTTAAAAATGTAAGAAAAATGTAACAATCTTATATCTTAGATTTCAATTTTAATACCTTTGAAAGTTTCAACCAGTAGTTTTTAAATCACTGTACATAATGTTACAAATGAAAAGAAATTAAAATTATTTCCCCTTTTAATTTACTTTGTCTTGTATTTACTTCACAAACATGTCTTCCCTTGAACTCTTACCTATTTTAGTACCTAAACAAATGTCCTGTTCATTGTAGAGTCTCAAACATTATTCCCCCTTCTGCAAAATAAACCATTTAATATCACATTATTTATGAGATATCACATTGGATTATAGTGAAGTCAGTGTTTTGAAAGAAATATTTTAGTGCTCCAAATGTGAAAAACATAGGCTATAAGAAATTGTTCCCAGATCCCATGGAGTAAAATCAATGTCCTCTATTTAATATTTACTAGTGTTTCTTGCTAATCGAAAGAGGCATTAAACAATTCCTCAGGAGAGTTTCTGGTTTTTCTTTGACTGCTGCTAGGTCATGGCATATTTAAATAGGACATAGACATAGGAAAACTGTTCTTCCTAGCCTCTTCCTAAAGTGCTTGTAGATAAAAGGAAGTTCCCCATTTCCCAAGCAATGATGGCAGAGCCTGATGCCATTTCTCATTGTAGAAGTAGAGAATAGTGTACAGGTTAATGTTTGGGGCTTCAAAGTCAGGCTGCCTTCATACACATCTGGCCTTCACCATCTGCTAGCTTTGTGACCTTAGGTAGGTTACTTAACACTTTGTTCTTCACTTTCCTCACCTGTAATATTGGGATTAAACAAAACAAAACAAACCAAGCCCACGGATTAGAACAGTGTGCTGCATAGAGTAGACATTCTACAAGGGGGGAGCTGTGACTTTTCCCTCCTGTCTGCCTTTGATGGAGTCCCCACCTTTTTCTTTCCGTTCTTGGATTTCTTCCTTCCTAACAGTGTGCTGCTTGGGAAAACCACCTGTCCCCATGGCTTTGGGTGTGTATTTTCTTTTTGTCCATCTCTATCAACTCTTCCTTTGATGCGTGAACAGCACACAGCACATTTTCCTGTGTAAAGGCTCATAGGAATGTAAGTAGTTCAACGTCCTGAGTAGGGAAGGAGTCTACATACAGGAGGAGGAACCAGGCTGCCTTTTGTGTCTTTTCTTGCAGATAACCTTTGAGAACTCCGGAAGAGAATTAATGGCCTGGAAAAGTGACCAGAGCATTTTGTACTGTAATTTAGCAGAAGGATCTCAGAAGCAATGCTTATTTCTAGTAAATGCTGCCTTCTTCATTCGTAGTGGGTAGGTTCTGGAGAGTTCAATGAAAACAAAGCATGATTTGCTTGGGTACAAAATGCTCAGTCTGTTCATTTTCTAAACATATCCTATTTTCAGTTCTCTTTCTATATTATTATATCAGGCAAGAACACACAACTGTGTGCTGTTGTGACTTGTGGTTACATTCTGGCTTTTCTCTCTTTGTTTGTGGGATAGGGCAAGTCTGTGTCTTATAACAAAAGCAGTGGGAACTCATGAGAGTCCTTCATGGACTAAATGGTAAAATTCCCAAGGTTCAAATTCTAAATATGAAACAATGGATGGTTTTCGTGTCCTAGATTGACACACAAAATATATACACAGGTAAATACATGTTTTTTCATGTAGTGATGGTTTTGAACTGAGTTCCACGTTTTTCCTCTGACTCACATGTCAGTAATGGTGAGAGGAAGAGATCCTGAAGACAAGGGATGTATCCTGTAGTTCTGTCACAGGTAGCTCTCTCGTCCAAAATATGTTTTCCGGGTAAATGTTGAGGCCGTGAATGCTTCCTTAGCATCAAAAAACAAAACACTGTTTTATTTTGTAGGGCACATAAGAATATATTTTTATTACCTTTCTGGATTTAATGAAATGATTTTTATGTTAACTCCTCCAAAGTGAAGGGACAATCAGTAGATTATTATCTTCGATTGGGACTCAAATGATTAATGTTTTGAAATCCAGAAACCTGTCCTTGCTGATGCTTGTTGGAACCTCTATCACATTTTGTCACAGATCATAAAACAGGCCTGAGTGTTCCATATCCACAACATACAGTGGATGGAATGCATTGATGTAATAGAAATAGCATCTGACAATTCCATACTTTGGTGATACTCTCATTTATAGTATATTCTCTGTTCTTAAATGCTTTAGTGAAATGTATGAACAGTTAAAGAACATACACACAGGCCAACATGTTTTCTGATTGCCCAGTGCATGCATGCAAGAACATACACACAATCACATACATTCTCTAATCTGTCTCCATTATTTTACTGCAGTTAGTCCTTTGTTACAATTTTACTGTCTTCCAATCAAAATTATGATGGATAAATAAGTGTTCAAAGATTAAAGAAGCATTATGATAAGTAAGAAAAATAAGTGTTTATATCATTAACACAGATTTTTTAATGACTGCAAAATAATTTAATACTTAGTCGTTAAAAGAATCTGAAATTGATTCCCACATACAATGCAAGAAAAAGAAAGATGGTGACCAAAAATAAGACAGCCAAATGTGCAGTAACTCTAAAAGCCCCACCAATTTTAGTCAAGTTTTGAATTTTGAGCCTAATATATTCGATATAAATATCTAACGTTCTATAAATTGCAACTCATTATGTAATTTTATCAGAATCACTTGCAGACAATTTTAACAAATACACATACACACATACAAATTAAGACAGATATTTAACTATACATGTTGATATATGAAGAACTCCAAAATGTTTTAGGTGTATTAGAGTTTATCTTTTTAGGAAGTTACTGTCATTTGCCAGATCATTTTCTCATTATTTTTAAACATTTGCTTATGGGTTGGCTCACTAGCATTGCTTGAAAGAGACAGAAAAAGCCCACAGGTGAATTTAACCTACGTTTACTCTAAATAAGTTACCTTTTGTTGTGCTCTGTTGTGTCATTCTTACAAATTCCCCTAACAGACTCATCTTTGAAGTCAATTGATAAAAGCAGACACAAAGCAGATTGCTATGATGTTGGCTACTAAGGAGACATTAATGTATGTGGTTATAAACATGCTCATCCATCCTTAATGGCATTGCTTTAACACAAATCCAAGAAAGGAAAAGGACTCTATTATAGCAAAGCAATGTCCAGTAAAATTTGATACTCTCTTGGCCTTAGAATTGAATTAACAAGTTAAAGATATTACTGTTATTATTAAAATTAATGTGATAAGTTTTGGAAATGATTCAGTCTTTAATTGAAAGAGCACATGTAGAATTTAGTAATTTTATTTTTCTTCAAGTCAAATCCTCATTAGTGAGAATAAAGCAAGGGGCAAAAACATAACTAAATAAAAGCAATAAGATTATGCACAGCTCTTAAGATAAGGCAACTTTTTAACAAAGCTTTCATTGCCTGGGCTCCTTTGACATACCTTGTGATGTGGACTCATCTGACAAGAGTAACAACTGCCCATTTTGCAAAGGCCAATACTAGATGCAACTTGGAGATGAGTGTGCCTGTCTCCAAACCATCCCATTGTTTTGAGGTACTAGGGAACAGGCCCAACTGAGAGACACAAATCTGGATCCAGATTGTAGGTTTTGGCTTATAGGCCAAGGATATGAAACACCAAAACCTACTAAAGAAGGTGGCCATTTGGGTTTAATCCCATCCCAAGGCCTACCCTTGACTATTATGCCATTTTAATAAGATGTAAGAGGCAGAAATTATGCAAATCAGTTTCTTTCATGTATGATCAGATACAGCAGATAAGAGCCCTTGTCCCTGAGAGCAGAGCCAGACTGGGATTGACACTGCACATACCCACTGTCCTCAGAAGGTGTCAGACTGGGATTGACACTGCACATACTCACTATCCCCAGAAGGTGTTAAGCAACAAAACCACGAGTACATAGCAAAGTCTTTCTGTTACAAATGGGAGTGTTCGTTGTGGTGACTTATTTGTCCCATCATAAGTATATATTAGATGTGTTGGGGGTCAGTGAGATTATTGTTTGGCTATAGATATTTAGTTACCACTTCTGGGTCTCATTGAAAAGAACATACACCACACAAAGATCCTGGACTGAGAGCTGGAGCCACCCATGGGCCAGACCTTGGCTAGATTAGTGTGCTTTCAGATGCATATGAAAAAGTTACATTATTTTATTTGGGACTGTTTTACATTTTACATAGGAGAAGGCTGTGTGTGTGTGTGTGTGTGTGTGTGTGTGTGTGTGTACTAAGGAGGCAAGAAATAAAATGCAGTTACATTTTTGTCTGCTGATTTTTTTTTTCCTGTTGAGAACCCTTACGTGAGCCATGTGAGGCTGTCCATCACATGGGCTTGCCCTATGAGCACCTGATTTCAAGTGGGTGTATCAGAGCATGCCATCCCTGGACACAATGATTGATATACGGGTGGATACCATCCATCATCTTAAGGAGACCTATGTGAAGATATGGGAGCCTGAAGGTCCCAGAGCATCTCCCAAATGCACAGAGATGGCCATGCAAGTCAAGTTAAATAGAAGTTTGGATATCTAAGAAATCCAGCCATGCCCCATGCCTCATCCAGGCTTTGGGATTCCCAGGGGTGTGTGTTCCAGTAAATTACCTACTATATTAGTTCCCTATTTCCACTTTTACAAATAATCACATATTTAGTGGCTTAAAACAACACAAATTTATTATTATTCTGGAGGTTAAAAATCTGAAATTTGTCTTAAATGGCTAAAATCAAGGTATCAGCAGAGCTGCACTCATTCTGGAGAGTCTGAGGGTCAACTGGTTTCCTTACCCTTTCCAGCTTCTGGAGGCTCCCTGCATTCTTCGCTCATGGCCCCTTCCTTCACCTTCAAAGTTGGTCGTGTAGTGTTTCCAGATCTTTCCCTTTGATTCCAATGTCACATCACTTTCCCTGACTCTGACCCTCCTATATCCTTCTTCTAAGGACCTTTGTGATATATTGGGCCCACCCACTTAACTCAGGATAATTCTTCCATGTCAAGACCCTTAATCACCTTTTAAAGTCCCCTTTGCTATGTAAGGTGACATATTGACAGGTCCTGGGGTTTAGATATGTACATCCTTGGAGAGCCATTATGTGGTCTACCACATCTATTTTCAGCTGGTTTAAATTGGGATTTTGTGACTTTTATCCAGGAGAATCCTAATTAAGATGCAATGATTCTGCTTTTTAAATTTCCCTTAGAAGTCAAGTGTCTGTTAATAACATATCCCCTTCTGCATTTAGTACATATTGTAAATTCCAAGAAGCAGATATATTTAGAAGAAATGGCATTAGAATATGAATTATTAGTATTTTAATCCTCACTAGAGCAAGATACATATTTGCTTTCAGGCTTAGTTTATTCATTTATGTTATGCACATAATAACTCCTGATTTGCCTGATTCACAAGGTTATTGTGAAAATCAAATGAGATTTAAAAAACTTACTAAACTCATGCTGCCTGCATAGAGAAGTTACTTTTGTTATTCTCCCTCATGTATGTGTCAGCTTTTAGGATAAGTCATTCACTCAGCAATATGATTTGTGAACATGAATCTTGGTATAATTGCTTTTACATATTCCTCCTGCCTAATAAAAGAAGATATGCAGGTGCCCGCTGGCTAAATAGGGCACGGAACAGGAAATTTCCTTCCTTTCTCTGGCTCAAAATCCTTTGGGAAAAACAAAAGGACATAAGGAAAAAAGAGGAAAAGAACTTATGGAAGCAAGGTCATGGCTATATCCTGACACTGGGAAGAAGATATATAGAATATTGTGAAATATGAGATAAGTGAGGGTGGGAGGAACTATATAATAAAACATTCTTTTTCAGACATCATGGAGGTTAAATATTCTCTTGCTCTCCTGTGACTGAATCCAGAGTATCTCTTCTTTGTTTAGTTTCGAGTCAGAATATAGAAATGTGAACAGGAATCATGTGAGGATGGCCAAGGAGATGCTGATGATGAAAAAACTGTGCCATGGCACGTTTTTATAACTTAAAACCTAGCCTAAAATCTCAAGTTGGTGCTTGATCTAAAGAAGATGGGAAGGCAAATAACAGTCGCCAAGTCAAAAGTTAATATACTGACATTAATTGTGAGCACACAGGCATGGTGGATACTAAAATTGAAGGCAGATAATACCTCAAAGACAGAAGAAACAGTAGTTTTGATGAGAGCATAATTGATGTAGCATACCCCAAATTTATTATAAATGCCTCCAGAAGATACAAGGATGAGAGATGATCTGGTGAGAACCAATCAGGAAAGAGCCAGTCGGTGATCTGAGCAGGTATCTCACCACCACTGATCAAAAGAGAAAGGAATTAAAAAAAGAATATATATACCATAAAAAAATTTCCCAGGGAAGGAGGAGGAGAGGCCACTAAGATAATTTATGTAATTAGAATATCCCTAAATAAATTCCTTAAAAAAGATGTAAAAATATTTTTTAAAATTATAATAAAAGAAGAAAATGGATTATTAAGATATTGCAGAGACAAAATCCACATATATGGGATATATGTAAAATATATATAAAATATAATATATAGAATATGTAAATTTCCGATTAATCTTGAAATATAAAATTGAACATTTCCCCCCTTGAACCAAGAGCTTGAATTTGTTCTGTGACAAGATGTGAAACATCTCATCTTGTTCCTGGGGAAAAAAAGTTAATGTTGAATTTAATTTGTATCTTTAAAAAAGTAGGTTTTATTATTATTTAGGTAAAGTAAAGCCAAAAGATCAGGAGACAATTGCCATTGAACAGGTAAGGGGCACACCAGGTCACACAGGGCCACCCAGGGAAGCACCAGGGTCAATGGGGAGGCAGAGGGAGTTGGGGGGTGGGAAATCATGAGCAGATTTATGGTGGTTTTGGTGGGAAGGAGTGGGTGAGGTAGGGTAAGAAGGTTTAGGATTGGCTAGTTTGAATAATTTCAACAGGCTCTTGGGTAAGGGGCTGCCCCTAGTTGTCTGGTACCTGGTGCTCGAGTAATTAGGGCAGGGGAACACTGGCCCAGTGTGAGCACCCTGTGAGAGCCAGATAA
Source organism: Lyroderma lyra (assembly GCA_004026885.1). Lineage (NCBI taxonomy): Eukaryota > Metazoa > Chordata > Mammalia > Chiroptera > Megadermatidae > Lyroderma > Lyroderma lyra. The sequence continues at coordinate 244,035 of PVJL010001269.1, read as the reverse complement.
AAGAGGTGGCAGGGTACTGGCTTTGCATGCTTGGTTTGCATATGAAAGGCTCTTCTGGTGGAGTTGTTTCTATCTCTAGGAATTAATCAACCCCCAGAGGAACAGTCTTTGCTAGTGTCAGCAGGGCTCAAGATGTCAAAGTGTCAGGAAGCAAAAAATAAAAAACACGATTAATATAGTTTGTAGTAGGAGGGCTCTAAATAGACAATGGATTACAATCCAAAAGAATGGTTAACCATCCTGTGCCCAAATTGTCATTTATTGTGTGCATGATATAACATTTATTTAATTAAAATCTAATGAAATTATATTATCTCTCAGATCTTTTGGTTGCAGAGGAATATACTTTTGACAATTTCATGTGTAGTGTAGTGTAGTATTCAAAAGGGAGTTGTTTGTTTTTCCATAAAATCAGATATTGTATGAATGCATTATTGAAAATTTTTATGTTTTCAAGGTAGAACATTGGTAATGCCTACTCTGAAAATTTGTATTTCACTCTATAAATACATAGTTGAACAAAGAAGACTAATAAATTTTAATAACAAAAATACTAAAAGAATGACTTAGATGGATATATTCCATGCATCTGCCCACAGAGACTCCAGGCTCATAAGAGTTTCATGTATGGAAACTGTGATGTGCAAAAATATTGTCAGTGGGAGAACTTTTCATCCAGACTCAGTAACGTAAACAATTGAACTTACTCTGAAACACAGACGTTTTCTTTTAGTAAAATGAATGCATTTTGTATTGAGAATCTTGGAAGTAATCAGATGTAGTGGTGGAGAAGGGATGAGAAGCAAAACTAATTTATTCTGCAGAAATGATTGGTCAGTTTATAACACTATGTAATAGTATATAAGTATGAGATAACTATTCCATAAGCTACCTTTCAGATACTTGTCAACAGAGTAAAAAACAAAAACAAAAACAACATTCCCTGCTACTATTCTGCAGGGTACAAGTATTATTTTAAAATAGATTCAGAGATTTAAAGGCATTGGGGATGTTTCTCATTAAAATCACAAATGGCACCATGTTGGATGTGAGGATATACAGTCTATATAGAAATAAGATTCAAAATTTCCTTTATAAATTGGAGAAATGAAATGAACCATCAAAACAAAATGTAATTGAAGAGGGACATCATGGGCTCATTGACTGTGCACTTCCATTACTATAGTTTCTTATCTGAAAAACAGACATAAAAACAGACACAGGACAAAACCCCTGATCACAACATAGTTACTGGTAACATGAAAATTTTTGGTATAAAATTTGTACATGCCTGACTCATTTCTAAATGCAGTGTACTCTAAATTCTTTAAAAACTCCCCAGAGTAAGTTTTAACTATTTAATTTTTGTCAAGGATAAAGGTCTTTCTATTTTGACCAACTTTACAAAACTTTTATATTTCTTACTATTAGATTTGTGCATGTGTTTTGAAGAGGGAAAGAAAAAGATAATTCAAATATATAAAATATTTGGTAGCAAACACTTTTCATGTATTCAAGTACACTTTGTATTTAATTTAATGAGATCTCAATTCCATCTATTTACACTGAAGCCCAATCGATAAACTAATTTATGCAGGAACATTGGGAACATTCTTAAGGAATTGGAAAGATATAACTGTATGTACATTGGGACAGAATATACATTTCCATGTACATACATCTTAACCCTGGGTCTTAATAATCATTTATATTGCTAAGTAACTTCCAGAGGTTATCTCATTTGCTTCTTATAGAACTTAAGTAAGGAAGACAAGGTGGGTATTGATGTTCACTTAGAAGTGAGGAATTGGGAGCTTGACAGAGGGAAACTATGGTTCAAGAGGGGCAGGATAATAGTTAAAAAGGGCACTAGACAATAAACCAGGATGAGGTCTTGCATGAACTTGACACCAACTGGATGGAAGGATATTACTTGGTATCTCCGAACTTAGTTAGCATATGCTAGTGTTGCTCTAACCTACTGATTATTTCTAAAATGTATACTAATTCAATACATCTTAACCCTTTTCTTGCCTCCAAGATTCTTCCCAACATAGCTATGCTCTCCAACTCCATCATTCATGTAAACATTTAAAGGAGTACCACACAGAATGAGGATGCAATATATACCAGTGCTTAATGTTGTTATTGTTAGTATTATTATTCATTCAACAAATATTTATTGAATGTGTATGATTATTGTGTTGTGTGTCATATTTAAAAAGGGGAAAGCATACAACACAGAGGCATGTTTTTTTTTCTTTAGAGATCTTATATTCTAACATGACTATAAAAGGCTTCTCTTCAAATCTAGTTTTCTCCATCATGCTTCAACAGCTGCTCATTTTTTATAAGAGAAAGTCCATTGCCCTGACATGTCACCCGAGGTCTTCCATGATCTAACATTGTTCTACAATTTCAGCCTCCCTTATTGCCATTTGCTGTTCTTAAATGATAACTTTCAAAACAAACACCCATGTTTTGTAATTTCCTTGTCCTATTGCAAATTAATCATGCAGATTCACCTCTGTGCTTTTGTGTATATTATTTTCCTTACTTGGAATTTTCTGGAAACAATATAAAACTGGCTAATTCATGCATATTCTTTAAGATTCCATTCAAATCCTACCTTTTCTACATAGTCTTCTCTGATCTTTTCTCATCCTCCAACTTTAGGCTGTGTGTTACTACCAAAACCTGGCACATTGATTTATAACAGGGGTTCTCAGCCAGGGACGATCCAGGGGACATTTGGCAGTGTCTGGATACATTTTGTTTGTCACAGCTGGGGCGATGATACTGTCATCCAATGGATACAGGTCATAGATACACAAAAAAAGCCTACAATACACAAAACAGCCTTCCACAACAAAGAATGGTGTGGCCCACGTGTCCGTAGTGCTGAGATTGGGAGACCTCATGTTTGTGATTCTGTCTCAACCCCTAAATTATGAGCTTCCTGTGGCAGTAGCTCTGTCTTATTTATCTTTACATCCTCAGCATCAAGTACAGAGCCTGCAACATCTTAATTGATATTTGCTGAATAAATGAAAGAATGGAGTAAAGTACGCATGACTATATAAATAATTAGGATATGTTTGTTCAATAAAAAAGACAGTGACTGTATTTACGAACAATAGCGGTATTTCCCAGCTTGGGAATGAAACTTTTGAGTGGGGCAGGAGGTGACAGAGGGAATAGGGATAGAGGACAGAGAAATCACAGGAATTGAGGATGAAAGTTCTAATAACAGACATGAAAAATTAAGAGAAAATATCAGAGACTCATGCACAATAACATTTTCAACAATTTAAACCCTTTCATATATGAATGAAAGTGTATAATGTTTATTACATTATTGCAGCCAATCAAGATTAATGATATGTATAGTTTCAACAAACAAGGTTATCTATCCTTTTATTAAAATTAAAGTTAATGTAATTTATCTAAATATTAACACAACATTGATTATTTAAGATGTGCTGTCTCAGTCTTTTTTGCTCTTTATTTCAGGAATAAGGTTCTGTGTAAGCAAATGTGTTTTATGGTATTAGTTGATGGTAGGTGAAGAATTCTTAGAAAATAAAAGCTACTTTAAACTGCCAAACTAAAATAAAATATCTTTTTAAAGTATATTATTAATATTTTAATCAATATCAGCCAGGAAAGCAGTTCTTGAAATACTTCCAAGTTTTTTGGAAGAAAAAACCCCAAAACTGAAAGGACTGGAAGTCTCATGGGAGACTGATAGGAAGAGAGGGTTAAAAAACTGTCAGGAACCAGAGAATCTGAGACACTGAACTTCCTTACAAATTATTGCCCCTTGGTGATGGAAAGAGAACTCACACTGGGTGGTGAACATATAATGCAACACATAGAGGATGCTCTATAGAATTGTACACCTGGGACCTATGTAATTCTTGTTAGCAAATGTCACCCCAATACGTCTAACAATAAAAAAAATTAAAAAATAAAATAAACAGGAAAGGAAAAAAGAAAATAAAAATCTCCCCCCCAATTGTAAAAAACAAATTATTGCCACTTAACTTTTAATCATATCACATTTTCCAGAAAAAGGTTAGCTGAAAGTATAATGAGAATTTTCCATTCCTGCTCATTGTCAATTAGGAAAATTTATTTAATAAATTTCAGTATTGAAGGTTTCCCTCTTCCCTGCCTTTCAGGTTCTTATAATATACTTTTTTTTCTCTCACATTCTTTTTAAACCTTTTTTTAACCTCAAAAAAGTTTTGTGAAGTTTTTACATATGAATAGTTTTCACATAGATCCACTTTTAATGTTCATCCTTTAAAAGCACTTTGACTAAAACTTCCCATCAATAAATTGTTCTCCACAGAGGATGCTTCTAGTCATTTCACTTTTAAAACAATTTTATTATATTTTAAATTACCATTTTCATCAGCACTAAAATTTTATAAGCAAAATATTTTCTAATACTTCTTTGTGCAAAAGAACTTGAGAGAGTCTGACTTTTAATAACCACCTCTCAGTTATCACTCAATGCATAGACATTTCTGACCTCAATTTGTACATAGCTGGAGTAACAGTTAAGACATAATGGCTTACAATAATCTCCTCTATGACTATAGAAGGCTGATTAATGGCCATCCAAAGAATCAAAATTCTAATCCCCAGAACCATTACTTTATAGGGAAAAAGCATCCTCTCAGACATGAATAAGTTAAAGATCTTGAAATAAGGAGTGAGCCCTAAATGCAATCCCAAGTGTTCTTATAAGAGGGAAATGGAAGAAGATTTGCTAGAATCTTCATATAGAGAAGGCAATGTGGCCACAGAGAGAGTGACAACAAGTGAAGGAATACTGACTGCCACCGGAAACTGGAAACACAGATTCTCCTCTAGAGCCCTTGAAGGGAGTGGGGCCCTGCTGGCAACCTGATTTTGATTCTATGATACTGATTTCAGACCTCTGGCTTCCAGAATTGTGAGAGAATAAAGTTTATTTGTTTTAAACCTATAAATTTGTGGCAACTTCAGATAACAGCCACAGGAAACAAGTACATAATACATGTCATCAAAACATATCGTAAGAAATAGGTGAAAAAAACCCCCCAAATGAATACTCTATACATTGGTCCATGTCTGAATGTCTGGCCAATACTTTCAGTTCATATAGAACTATAGGATCAAATTTGGAAGTGAGTTAAGAAATCATCTGATCTGCACTGATTCCCAGTAGAGGAACTCTATAATAACCTCTCTGTTGGCTGATCATCAAACATTTACACAAGTCTTTTTTTTGAGGGGCGGCAGTGGGACAGTTTCCTGGCTGGGAATTGAGCCTAGCCACTACACCACCAGGAAACCCCTACACTAGTCTTTTAGACAGCAAGCTCACCTTTTTAAAGGCAGTACACTCATGTTTGACCAGACATAGTTCCATGAAAATGAGTCTTGATAAAAATAGAGACATGACCTATTTTATTCATTTGGCAAATATTAACTGAGCATCTGCTATGGGTAGGCAACTCTTCAAGACACTCACATACACCACAAATGAAGAAGAAAGAGAGAACATAATTGGTAATTTGTTATAGCAGCCATAGGAAACTAATACATACCTTAATATAAATTAAGTGGAAATAAAGCATTACACAATGCCCAAAGTAAGAAATCAATAGTGAGGATAAAGGAATACTAAAAAGAAAAGAAAAGAAAAAAACCAGGTTGCTGATAATAAAATGATGAACTTCATACATGTAACAAGATGCTGAGGGAGGATAAGTTTTTTAAAAATGAAAAATCAGAACTAGTATTAAAGCAATTGCTTTACCACTCATGTTGAAAAGTAATTAATAATCTCTGGGCAATGGAAAGTAAATGGATTTTTATGCAAGTATAGTTGTTTTAAAAGAGGGAATATAAATAACTTATATTAGTTAATTATGTCACTTGGTTCTTCTAAGAAAGAAAAAATATCCTGAACTCTATTTAATAAATATTAATATAGTTCACTCATCTGTTTAATTTCCACATACCTATTATTTTCTTAGTTTAGCATACTGTTGAATAAAGTTGCTTAGAATATCATATTGTGACCTATCTTAATGCAGTAGGATAATATAAAGGCAAAGATTGTATAGGTATTTGTGAGGAGAGGCATGACCAGCAGAGATAAGAATTAGAGACTGGATGAACCTGTGCCTTAAAGACTGGATGAACCAGATTGTGGAGAGCCTGCATGGCCTGTGTGAGGATTTTAGTAACTGGGCAACAGGAAGGAACTTGCTTTAGAAGTTAAGCAAGTAGAAGAAGGACATAGCAACAAGGATATTAACCGAAAAAGCCTAAGGCAGACTAGAAGTAGAAGATGGGAGATGAGAGGGTAATGAAGGAGTTTGTGAACACTTGGAATGATGAAAAATATAGAAAGAGAGAGAGGTGGGACAGTTTAAATGAAGAATTCACAGAACTTACTGACCTTTTAAATAAAGGAAAATGAAGGAAGACAAGTCAAACATTTCTCCAGGATTTTTATAATAGGTGACTGGGGAAAACATGGAAGAAAAATTACAAAGGCAAGATGTATAGGATAAAACAATTGACAAATGTGAACTTCCAAATAGAAATATTCAGTGGCTAATTAGTCATCTAGAAATGGAATGGAGTGAGAAGCCAGAATTCTGATTTTCCCAATGGAAACACACCCAGGGGCTTCAATCAATTTTATATTCTGACTTGCTTTAGGTGATGATTTTAAAATTCTTACTGATTCACTTTCTCTGACATTGACTAATAGTGCAAAAGATGGACGGAGGAAGCTGAGTGCGCACGTGTGTGCGTACACACACACACACATGCACACACACACAGACAGATGGTGTGTGGCTTTGGTGAAGAGTTCTATTGACCTATAGATGAGAAAGAATTCTGTCCAGCTGAACCTGAGAAACACTGTTTTAAAAAGCCTATGATTGATGTGAGGAGTAATGTTGGTAATGGTGAAACTCATTAGCAATAGTCTCTGGAAAGGAACTATTGGAATGGATTATTTGATCATGGACATATAATTTTAATGTCACTGAGATGGTAGAAAGACCACGGGGTTGCATTGGAACTGGAATTCCAGTGTTCTTTTTACAAGATATGGGTATTGGTCAAGATACTTAACCCATCTGTATCTCAGTTTCCTTATCTCTAAAAAAATATTTTCTTCATAGAGATGCTGTAAAGATATAGTATCCCTGTAGTCAAATAACAATGTGACAGTATCCACCACAGCATTTGACTCTGCAGATACAATAAAAGTTAATTTTATTTTTTATACCCTATCTATGCTCCGCCCACCCACACAAGGAGAAAAATAATTTTAATAGTTAATATCTAGTTAAGAAAAGGATCATATTTACATTGATTTGTGAACAAAGGCTTATATCAATGTATAGGTAATAAAACTCTACCTTCAAGCTTATATTGTTATTCCTTTGAATCTTATGGTTTGGAGTGAACATTTCTCAGGTTTTAGATTACATGGAGATAAAGAATTAGAAAATATGTAACATAAAATGGAAGACTTTTATTTGGAAATGCTAAGTGTTGGTGTTCAAATTTTAGCCTTTGAGAATTTATTGGATTATCAACTGATTATATGAGCACTTTTCTGCATATAGAGTAGTTATACTTTCAATAAAAGTTTAAAAATTTCAAACTTCCTTAATTTAAAAATTCAGCAAAAGTGATAATAGCATGTATTAAATATTTAATATGTGTCAAGAGTTTTGAATATATTATTGCACCTAATCCTGTGAAAACAAACATTTCACCTTACAGTCGATTAAATAATCTAGTGTTTAAGCACACAGTGGCAACATCTGTTTTAACACTTAATAAAATAGCTTCATTGTGCATAGCTGTATTTAAAATTGTTGTGTTATATAATAAACACTCAAGAGGGAAGACATACTAGCACATTTAGGACCTAGAAGAGAAGTGGGGGAACAATATATTGCAGGATGAATAAGAATTGCTTAACAAAAATAGAGGAATGGGACTGTATCAAACTAAAAAGCTTCTGCTCAGCAAAAGAAACCTTCAATGAAGCAAAGAGACAGCCAACTGAATGGGAGACAATATTTGCAAACAACGTATCTATAAGGGACTAATATCTAAAATATATAAAGAACTCATACAACTCAACAACAAAAAAAACAATCTAATAAAAAGTGGGCAGAGGATCTGAACACATACTTCACCCATGAAGACATACAAATGGCCAACAGACATATGAAAAATGCTCCACTTCATTAGCTATTAGGGAAATGCAAATCAAAACTACAATGAGATACCATCTCACACCTGTTAGAATGGCTATTGCAAAAAAGACAAGGAATAACAAGTGCTGGAGAGGCTTGGAGAAAAAGGAACCCTCACACACTGTTAGTGGAAATACAAACTGGTACAACCACTATGGAAGATGGTGTGAAGTTCTTCAGAAAATTGGGAATGGAGTTACCATATGACCCAACAATTCCCCTTCTGGATATCTACCCCCCATATTTGAAAACCTTAGTCTGCAAAGACTTATATACCTCATGATCACCACAGTGCTCTTCACAATGGCCAAAACATGGAAACAACCAAAGTGCCCTTTGATAGATGACTGGATAAAGAAGTTGTTGTACATATACACAATGGAATATTACTCAGCTATAAGAAAAGATGAAATACTGCCATTTGCAACAAAATGAGTGGACATTGAGATCATCATGCTAAGTGAAATAAGCAAGACAAAATATCAAGAACCATATGACTTCACTCATGTGTGGAATATAAAGCAACAAAGAAACAAAACTCATGGACATAGTCAATAGTTTAGTGGTTACCTGAGGATCCTGAGGATAAGGGAGGAGGGGGTGGGAGAGGAGGGAGGGGGAGTCAAATATATGGTGATGGAAAGAGAAGTGACTCTGGTTGGTGAACACATAATGTAACACATAGACGACGCACTGTAGAATTGTACGCCTGGAACCTATGTAGTTTTTGCTAACCAAAGTCACCTCAATAAATTTAACAGTAAAAAATTTGCTTAAAATGGAACTTGAATGGATAGTTGGGTTGGTCAATCCAAGTTATCATTATAATTTATTTAATTCAGAGCATCATCTAGCATTTTATTCCAGGTAGATTTTAGGAGTTTAACTTGAAACTCACACTGGATTACAATTCTTTAAAAGGGTACAGACATGACTAACACTGAGAAAAGTGATTGAAGCTTTTCAAAGAGTGCTAAGTGCTGGGTCCAAGCAGAGTTCACCTCTGTGAAAAATGTTCTGATTATTGAGAAACTAAGGCAAAGTATGAATTTAGTGTACAGCTTTAACAAATACAACATGAATCACATATTTAATTCTTAGTTGGAAATGAAAACTACATCTGACATTTTTGTGAAACAAATTCTGTGATTGTGTTTTTGACCTAAGGAAGAGAAAATAAAGCACATTTCACCTTCTGAGGCCACCTCTGTTTTGTTATTTAAACATAATAAAGTAAAAATGTTTAGACCAGCTTAAACAGGCCTTGGGATAGAGCTCTAGGAGATAACAATCAATATGGATTCAGATTACTCTGTGACTTCAATGTTTGAAAGATTTAAAGGAGAAAATAATGTGAAATTAGGTAAACTAGCAACATTCTTAACTGAGGGTAGTTACACAGTTCATTAAGACATACCATTAGGTCGATAATGCAATGGCTCTGAGCATTTGTTTGAGTCTCTCTCTAGCTTTTCATAAGGCCATCTTGGCTCTGCAGTAATTTAACTTTTTTTTTCTATGAACCAATACAGTAAATCAGCAAATGTACAGATAATGAAAAATCAATGCAGTCTATCATATGTTCCCAACTCTCTTTAGATTATTCTCACTTTAGAAAGAAACGAAAGCACTAGGATATTAAATTCTGGAATCAATAAAAAGACAAATCTCAGAAAAAATTACATAGGATTTGAGGTCAATTCAGGAAGTGTATTTGTCTCAGAGTGCCAATAATATCTCCTCCCATATCAAAGTCATTTTTTAATCATTTGGATTTGCATTTCTCTTCATAGCCTATTTTTTCATATAGATTTGCTCACTACATTTAAAATGACGTCACTTAAAAGTCAAAGAAACTTCTTCTTTAAACCAGGCCTGGGAAGACTTTTTCAGGGCAAGGGCTACTTTTCCAAGTGCTGTGAATCACTATTTATTTTATTATTGAGGTGATTACCCCAAAATTGCTGGGCATTCCACCAGTGGACCTCAATCAATGTTCTGCCCAACTCTGCTTTAAACTGTTTTTGAGTTGTAAATACTTGCAAGTATGTACTTGTCTTTCTATCAATTCCTTTTACTAGTTTGCTTGATTTGATGAATTATTTCAGAAATGATAAGTTATTAAGAACATAATAGTTCATAGTTACTCTTTTTTTGGAGGTGAGGGGTTTTTGGAGGTGAGGGGTTGGTTCCCTGAGCGGGGATCGAACCCAGGTCGTGGCATTGACATAGATACTCTTGTCTGTGTTATAACTTTACATTTAGATCTAATAGTTTAATTGAAAAAGGACCTATTTAGAACAGGAAAAATGACCACAAGCCTGTGGAAAATTTTCATTGGGAGTAGTAAAATATAGACATAAGATTTATTTCAATAATATGTAGTGTTTATTAAAAACTTATGTACTCGTACATGCTCAGAGTTGATATATTCTACAGAAAAAAACAATCCCATGTTCTTTTCTCATCTGTTTCTCCTTTTGTTTTCTAAACAAAAACCTAACGATAAGTTCCAGAGAAGAAATATTTGTTTGTTCACAAAGCTAGAGAATTCATCTTTCATAAAATGCCAGATTGTGCCCATTACTATTGTGACTCACAAAATTCTAGGTTATATTTGCCAAAACTGAAAATTTCTGAACTCACTTGATGAAAAATGCGTGAAATCACTGTAAAAAGCTTTTAAAAATTCCATCCCATCATAATTTCTAGAATCCATTAATTACTGATTTGAAGATTCTTTATTCTACTAAGTTTAGTGTCTATTTTAATGCTAGAGTGTGTAAGAGGTAATAAGTCAATTTTTCAGAAAAGAAAGTGGACACCCAATTACACAGCTTACTTATATATGCTGATTATGAAATGGCCATCTTGTGATTGTTGGTTAATATAAATAATGTTATGTTTCTATGCGGGAGACTTGGAAAAGCAGATGAGTTTCTAATGATGTCTGTTTATACTGTTGCTGGTTCCAAAGACTTTATTGTTTGGCTAGGCTAAATATCTTAATTTACATATCTTTATTTCACCTAACAGATCCGCTGTTATATAAAACTGTGTTCGCTTTGCTGAATTTGTAACTGTGAGAAGCAACATATTTATGATTAATGATGGAAAATATGTTCTCAAGATGTTTTTATTTGCATTTATAGATATAATTTGCTAAAGGATTTATGTGAGCACTGCTCATAAATGTTCTGATCAGATGTTTGACTATAAAACATTTCTAAATGCCACACTCCACAGGCTAATGATCTATTCATCTGAAATAGTATTCTGAATTCTATGATATATATTTTGGATTTTTAAGAGATATTCTCTATATCCTCCTGTTTTAGTATATTCCTAGAACAAGAATAAATTCCATGGATGATTAGGCAATTTAGAGAATATAGATGAGGATGGACCCTGACCTGTGAATCAGGACTTAATGAGAGGCCCAGGGTAACCAGAGATTAACCTCTCAAGTCAGGCCATATTTCACAAAGAGCCAGGAAAGCCAAGAGTGCCCAGAACATTTGGAGTAAAAAGGGATATAATGAGGAAGTCACTTACAAGATGACAGAGTATATGTTGGGGACATCCATGAGAAATTGAGAGTTTTCCTGTCTAGACAGATAAAAATGAGTGCTGTGCCTGGACCACCTCAATTTATAGATAGGGTTGAACACTTCAAGGGGTTATTTGTAATTCCATTTTCCCCACATAAACACTGTTGCCCCAGATTAACTCATAAACTCCTACCTCATCATTTTCCAATGAATACCTGATTATTTTTTTCTCTCGGCCACCTCTTCTAGACTTTCCAAGGCAGTTTGGCAGGCTCCTTTATAACTTCCTATCTTCATTTTTCTCTCTTTTTAAAAAAAATCTACCTCTCATGTTTATTATTTAGCTTTATTTACTCCATTATTTTTGGAACTAGGAAAATTATACATTAACAAATTTCTGTGAAAGCAAATATCGAACTGGGCAAAGTTAAACAGGAAAGAAAGACTTCATTTAGACTATTGCAATAGGGGAGAGAGACTGAATTTACCTCCTTTGAAACAAAGAGAGGGGAGAGATTATAAGCACTGGGGTGAGCTAATGGAAAAGTATTGGAGGAGGTTAAGGAAGAGATTGACCAATGGGATGTGTTGAGCACAACAAATTTTTCCTGATTCTGCAAATGTTTTTCCTGTGCTTTGGCCATTGTGTTTGCTGATTGGTGCCCATCAAAGCTAGACTTGTTTCCCACAGGATGTTTACTTTCAAAGAGATAGCTTCCACGTGCTTGAGAAAACATTTCCTGGGTTATAGAATCAACAAGAAGCTCAGAGAAAATATGCACACATTTCAAAGGGCACAGAAAGAATTCACAATTGCAAGTTTTATAAAGTAAACTTTGTAGGATAATAAGTCAGGGCTTATTATCATGCAGAAAACTGTCTAAAGTTTAATGAAACTGAAGGGAAAATTAAGGATATCTCAATTGAATATTTATTTTCAAATATTAATGTTTATATTTATAGTGTATCAGTTGCCCATTTTATATTTGAATATAAATTCTGTAACACAAATATGAGTGTAAATATTTTAAAGTAGTCTTTAATCTTATGCCTGAGTTCTGAATTCCGTTTCCTATTTATGGACCTCCATCATCATTTATTGAGCCAAAATTCACCAGAGTGCCCCTTGTGCCAAACACTGAAACAGCTAAGACACTGTCCCTTCTCTCCAGGACCTCTGTCCACTGACTACAAGAATGCTCAGGCCTTTATCACCTAATGATAACCACAGTCGCAAAATAAAGGATGGTACAGTGTATTATCCAGCAAGCTTCCTACAAACTGAACCAGTGCACACATAGTCCAGGAGAATGCACAAAGCAATCACGCATCCTTTGCCTACTTTGTACATTCCAGTGCAGAAAGAGAAATGCATGTCACTTGTCTACATAGTTCAGTTTATTCCTGGCTCCCCAGAACTTGGGGAATCTTGTTTCAAAACTCTAGAGCTGCACTGTCCAATATGGTAGCTACTAGACACATGGGACTGTTGAGCACTTGAAATGTGACCAGTCCAAATTGAGAAATGCTGAAACTATAAAATATGCATTGAATTTCAGAAACTTAATATGATAAAAAGAATGTAAAATATCTCTGATTTATATATATATTTTTTCTTGTTATAATGATAATAGTTTGGATATATTGGATTAAATATTAAAATGAATTTTACTTGTTTTATATTATTTCCTATAATATGGCTACCAGGAAATTTAAAATGGATATGTGGTATGCATTATATTTCTTCTCGTCAGTGAGGCTCTAGAGAGAGTCACACTTTCCCCTTTTCCCGATACCTGGACTATTTCTGCCCTTCATTTTGGTCCTTATTCGAAGGACTGCTACCCTCTTCTATTGCTGCCTGCATCTCTTGTTCACATACCCACTGAAATGGCACCTCCCATAGCACCGGGTTACCTAATGCTGATTTATCATTTACAGTGATTATATATGTACCATCATATTCCTTATACTAAAACATGATTCTTTTTTGTATTTACTGCCCCTCCATGGAATTTATAATTAAACACACAGTAAGAATCAGTAAATATCCATTTAATGTCCTATATTCTGAAAAAAACAGTCTTCAATTTATTATCACCTTCCTATCATTTCACTTGATGGAGAAGGAAGATGTAAATAAGACCTTTTTTTTTTTTTTTTTTTTTTTTTTTTTTGCTTAAAAAGGTAAATTGCTGCTCTGAGAAAACCTAAACTTCTCTGCCTCCCTGCTCTGACCCTGGTCATTAGCCCTCAATCAAGGGACTGGAGCAGGTTACCAGGTAGAGTCTCAATTCTAGCCTCTCTCTAAAGATGCTTAGATGAACTCTAGGACATGCTGAGCAGAAAATTTTCTACTGTGTAAAAGCGAGGAAATTATGATGAAAAAAATATATATTTTATTGATTTGCAAGTTTTTTTCTTCACAATGACTCTTATTCAATTTTATGATTGTTTCTGTCTTGTAAAAGTGATGTCCAAAGGCAGAATTCTATTCATATCAACTTGTCAATAAGCATCCTTGATAAATGAGTGGAAGAAATCAAGAGTATTCACTGGAAAGAATTTCAACCCCATGCTGACTTCAAGCAAGTACGATTTAATGGAAACATCAATGACAAAATATTTCTATGGTCAATGTGCAGACCTATAAATTATTAAATTCTCCAAGGCTGTGAAGGAATGGTAAAACTCAGTTTTCAAAGTGTTTTAGGTAGATGTGTTTTAAAGGAGTTGCTGCTTGTGGCACTCACAGATCTAGCAGCTTACTTCGTTCCCTGGTAAAAGGCTAATCAAATCGCTTAGAGCATCATATGGATCATTATTTCCCCCGGGTAATGGAAAACACAACTTTACCTTTCCAATCGTCCATGCTGGGCACACAAGGGAATTATACTTGCTGCTAATGCACGAGATGAGTAAGCCCTTACATAAACACACCAAGAACAAGGATTGATAGAGGCAGATTTTATAGTGGACTTTAGGATTAGGCATTAGTTCACATTCACTGTCTTCCAACAGCTGCCCCTGAAGCTCTGGGCCTTGGGTTCTCTGTCTTCTGCACATCATGTAGACTTACTTGGGTCTACAGAGATGCCAATGTGAGGAGTTCAGCCCAGAGAGATACACTACAAATATAAACAGACTTCTCCTTCCTCCAGTTTCAAGGATGACATCCAGACTATATGCATTACAACAGTTTGAATAAGCTAAACATTTCACTTCCAACAGAATGAACCAATACAGTATTTGCTCTGAATAATGACATATCACATACATGTTAACTCAGAAAAAAATGTATTACATTATTTCTGTATTTAAAATTTAAAGGTCATGATTTAAGTAAAAATTTCTCTGTTTTGAAATGTTAACATTTTGGGCTGAATAATACCCCCTGTTTTTGCAGGAGGGTGCTTCCTGTGCATTATAGGATGCTTACTTAGCAGCATTCCTGGCCTCTAGCCACTAGAAGTCAATAGCCCTGTCCCTGGAACATGACAACTAAAAGTGTCTCCAGACATTGCTAATGTCCCCTGGGGAGGAGGGTAGAACTGCCCCAGAAGAACCACTTACTTAAATTAACATTTTTCAGAGTTTACTTACAATGTAGACAAGCACACACACATATTGGATCTTTATCAGGGTGTACAGGTGCATTTGATCACATTAAAAATGATAACATGTCTAAATAAAAAATATGTGAAATAAAATTTCAGTGCAGTAAGTATCAAGGAAAATCAAGAGGGACAATGATTCATGCTCTATTTTTTTCAAATTCGCTTCAAATATTATTATGTTGTTATAAAAGCACCCATCATCATATTTGAAACACAGTATTTAGAAAATGTTTTTTGATCAAACTGAATGAGCCAGATACTATTCCAAGGGTTTTGGCTGAGGTAGAGAGGTAAAGCAAAGGGATTCCTGCCCTCATGAAGCTTAGAGAATCAGGGGGTCATGTAATAATCAAATAACCATGCAGGCAAATATGAAATTAATAATTGTGACATGAGCTCTGAAGACAACATTCATGGTAGGGACACTTCTCCAAGAAGCAAGTTATAATAATATTCTAGATATTATTATTCATTATGTGGTGAAAATGTTTGCAGCAAAAATGCTTGCAGCAAAGATGCTTATGGTAAAAATACTGGACATGTTATTAATACATATGCTATGTATTAACAACCATACATTTGTCACATGTCAACAGTATTCATATTGCCACTTAAATCAATGGTGGTGCTCATGGAATTTCAACAGAGTATTGGAGTAGGTAGTCGAAATCAATGTACAGGTAATCTCAGTTACCCATGGAGGGAGAGAGTCTCTTGGCTTCTGGTGAGATGAAGAAAGACAGGGGATCAGGTTAAAGAATACATTCATAGGCTGAAAGAAGGAAAAACAGAGACTAGAATAAGGAAGCAAAATAAAACAGCAAAATAAAAAAAATCTAATGCATTATAGTAAGGACTATAGTTGAAACACACACACGTACACATACACATACATACATATAAATGTGTGTATATGTATATATATATGTGTATGTGTGTGTTATGTACAAGATTTTAAGTGTCTATTTTATTTGGTAAAAATCTTAAGAGAAAGGATCTTGGGATTTTTAATTTCTGAACATAACTTGTTCTCATCAACAAGATAATTAAATATTTGGAGAATATTAGTATGTCTGCTACATACACCAAGTTACATGTTTACAGATGTGTTTGTACATTTTACAACAGTGTTTGTATCTAGTACTGTGGTGTCTGTGATGGAAACAAAAGAGTAGGACCTAAATTGTTACCAATAGAGACATGGTTAAACATGGTTAAATGCAACCATAGGGTGGAATGCTATGGAATGGCACATTATGGCATACTCCTGTGCTTATTTGGAAAAAGCTGTAAGATGTATTGTCAGAGACAAAAAAATAAACAATAGAGGAACTTTTATAGTATGAAACCTCTGCTGGCGAGATTGGGGATGGGGGGATCAAAAGAGAGACTTATGTTTTTGCTTGATAGCCATCTATACTATTTGGATTACTTTTTGAATTTTTCATTTTTACAGATGCATTAAATCAAGGAATACTGAATTAATAAGTTAAGAAAATATAATTGTTGCACTTTGACTGTTTAGAAGAGAGACATATTGTGAATGTAGCAATATCACTAGAACCCATTCAGAAATCATACTGCATAAGAAAAGAATCTTTAGAAGCAATACCAGCTTAGAACAATTTTAACTTGTTCTCTTTTTTTGAAGCTGAAATTGTTCAATGAGCTCAAACCCTGACTGGCATTTTGACCATTAATTATCACTATATATTTATAGATATGCTCTTTCTCAGTAATTTCAGAAGGTTAAAGCAAATGTATATAATCAGTGTGTTATTTGACAGAAGATAAAGCGCCATTGAGCTTGTGTAATCAAAGGAAAATGGTTCCAAAGATAACTGCAGCACTGGCTGGTGTTAAAGTGTTCAAAGGATGATTCTGCTTTTCAAATATAGATAAATATATATATTTACTTTCAAATGTAGTCAAAATGGGACTTAAAAAATACAGCCCTCCATGTCTGAATATGATTTTATTGATGCACCGCCATATGAGTTTATTATACGAATTATATTTCGTAGGAATGATGACTGTGTCTTGAGTCAGTTTTATGCAGCCTGCTGCACTTTGGAGCAATTCTAAGCCTAATTCTAAGGTGCTTCCTCTTGTCACAAATTTTTCTCTTTCATCTAATTAGTACTTATGGTTCCTATGGAAATTCAGAGTCGCTTCCTCAGGGACACCTTCTCTGACCCCAATACTAGGCCAGGTCCTGTAAGTGACACTAATTCTTTTTTTTTCCTTTTGGTTGGCTCCCTGGCAGGGAATCGAACCCAGGCCACAGTATTAAGAGCACTGAAGCTTAGCCACTACACCACCAGGGAACCACAGGTCTAAGTGGACAGTGCAAAGCATGCTTTACAGTTGTCCTTTGCATTCAGTTGAAGAATTGTGTGTGACATGATTTGTCTGCCCACAATGATTGTAAGCTCTGAATCTGCATTGTTCACCATTGTAAACACATTTCTGAAACATGGGAGGTTTCAAAAGATATCTGTTAAATGAATGCGTAAGGCAAATATACGAGGGCTGTCCAGAAAAATATCCAGCCATAAATGCCTCTATTTTTTATATTACAGGGCTGGAAGCTTTCTGGACCGCCCTTGTATGTGTTCCCATATTTGTGTGTGTGTGTGTGTGTGTGTGTGTGTGTGTGTGTGTGTGTGTGTATCCTGTCCAGAGTAACTGAAAAGCCTTGGTGTACTACAGGAAGAATACAGTCATCTCTTCCCCTCTCTTGTGCAAAGAACTCAAGGAGAACGATGTGGTATGTTGGAGCCTGCTCTGAACCATCCTACAGGATGGAGAGCCAAGGCAAACCCTGCCCAAGTCCAAATGTGGTGTGGTTTTGAAGTCCTGTGTCAAACTTTAGAAAACGTACTGCTGCTACTGTACCACATTGTGTCTACCGGGCTGTCCTGGCTGGGCGTAGGGGTGGGGACAGGTACTGAGATTACATTTACTCTGTCATTAGGAGGTGAATTTTTCTGAAGAGGAATGAAGGTATTTGAAAACATGGTTTAAAGCTAAGGGGTAGCAGAGCATTAAATAACATGGAGGTAGATGATGAGAATTAGCAATGGGGTCATTCCTGGAGACACCGTGGGAAGGGCTTGGTCTTTTTTTTCTCCTGAAAACAGTGATGTTTCATTTGCTATATTGTACTTTCTTCTAGACTTCCCTAAACTATCAGTAAAGCCTTTCTCCCAGGATCAGACTAAGGAATTAAGGATAATGTACAGTGGTGGTGCTATGCTCGTTTAGGAAGGTCTGTGATCTTGGAACTCCAGGCTGGCAGTGTCACTGTCATCAGAGAAGAAAGGCAGCATTGTAAATAGATGGTCTCAGGGCTGACAATGATGATGGTGCTTGGTCCCTGGGGAAGGCAAAGGAAGTATAGACAATGGATAGCATAGGAATTACAGGGATGTTGAGGGATGAGAATATATGGTGAGGGTAGAGGCTGCACCAAGAAGTTGCAGGCTCTGCCCTTTCTAAGGACTTTGAGTATCATTGTGCAACTCAAGAGGGATCACTTATAGTTTCTGAGCTGCTGAAATTTCTCATTTCTCTAGGTTTCAGAAAGATAACTTAAGAGTCTTTGTGGAGAGGGGGTAGGACCAGTGTTAAAGCCATTAAAATGTTAAGAGCAAGAAAAAAAGTCATTTCTAAAACAGATTCTGATTTCTTATATTCTGTTTTGCTATTATAAGATTATCATTTTTACTATAGAAATAAAAATTATTTTTATTAAAATTATGGGAAAATTAACAACTTAGAAGACATATCGGGGTTCAAGAGGGGTATCTCATAGGTACGAGGTTTTACTAAAGGATACCTGTTTTGTGACATTCAAAAACAGAAAAGCAGAAAAACTCTGCCCAAGCTTAAGACTGATGAAAAAGAAATAAGCATGTCCGTCATCCATTGGTCAGCACTTGACTGCAGAGTTTAGTTAAATGGAATTTTGAAGAAATATATTGGTATGGTTAAAGGATGAGGTTTTATTAGATCACTGAAGGATATGTTTGTGTTGTGTATACATGCAACACATATATGCATACACACAAAACACAAGTATATACACAGTATATACACACACATTTCCTCTGTCTCCACCAAATCATCTTCTTACCAGAGATTTTTAAAATCTAAATACTATAGTTAGCAATGTTAATTTTATTATCTGACAGAAGGTCTTGTCCTCACATTGCTACACAAGAATTAAATGCTAAATCAGCAAACTTCTAGAGTATTCAGTTGATCCACGATTTTGCAAGATTATGCAATTTCTCTTAGGTAGATCCCAGAAGCTTACAAAACAGGCTAACTTTGTCCTCAATGTGGATTAATTTCCTTACTATTTCCCAGCCTTGATTAACCTTTTTAGTGTGGAGCATGGTTAATTTACCTAACATTTTTATTTGATTTAAATATTAAGGAAATGAACTCTCAGAAAATGCTAATTCCTTTGATATATTTTATTTAGCAAGTATGGCAATAGAGGTTTTGGTAGTAATTGTTGTCATAGTTTTTTATTTTTAAGGGGAGAGGTTTTTTAACCTTCAAATACATTTTGATACATATGCATATTTGTTTAACCTCTGATGACATTTAGGAAGGATTATTACTTGTTGCTATAGAACAGTTTCTCTTATAAATAAAGTGTATTTGTTCGAGGAAATAAAGGGAATGACTGAGAACTTGGCAGGACTTCGGTTTGGTCAACTCTGTTAAGTAATATATGTACTTTGTTTGGCCTGTGCTTCCCTGGTATGTAATTCCTTAAAAATATGAGAATATAGCAACTTCAACTAGCTCAGAAGCAGTGCTATCAACCTGCATGGGTGGGGCATTGGGGACACGTGGGAGCAGTTATCAGCTAATGGATATTTCTGTAGGGAGAAGGTATCTAGGGATGGCTATGAGTCACACAGCCCAAGTGGACAGCATCATGATTCTTCCGCCCCAGAACTAAAGTCTGTTTCTCTGGGTTGTTCTGCCACCCATGTGCCATTTTCTCCTCCTGTGCCACTTTACCATTGCCCACCATTAATTTATTAAATATACTGTTCACAAAGTTACCAAATTTAACTATAGAGTAAAGGATGTTTTGAATTTGCAAAAGAAACAACTTTAATTTTTAAATCTAGTACTTCTATTCATAACTTGTACTGAGTAAGACTAGTTTTTAAAATATTACAATGTATTTTTCACTGCTTATAATCATTTTATTTTAATAGAAGAAATTGTAATAAATTATAAGTAATTGTTCCAAATCTTACCACCAGATAAATCTTGGAATCACCCTTTTTAGGTGACTTTAGCTTCATTTTTCACTGACAGGGTATAGGATATTATTATACAGCATTTTAGTTTTTGCCTTCTGAAATGGGGAAAATGGCATTTCATTGTTACTTAATCTGTATCAATGTAAGTAATGTTCTCTATTCTTACTTACTGGCCAGGGATAAAAATACTTACTGCATCTAATTTATATTTAAATGTTTTTAAATATGGTTATTGGATAGAACTATATATTACATGTAATTCTCAGGATATGGGATAATTTAAATCTTGTAAATATATGTAATAATTAAACTTTAATAGCTTAGCTTTCATAATAATTGGTAAAATCTGAGAAAACATGATTGGTATCAGTTGTATACATTGCTCATCAACACAAATGTTTTAAATTTCTCATCAAGTATGAAAATGAAGCTATGGGCCACTGGTTCTCAAAGTGGGGACCCCAGAACTTGTTAAAAATGCAAAATCTGAGGCTGCTCTAAAACCTACCAATCGGAATCTTGGGGAGGGGCTCCACAACCTGTGTTTTAACAACACTTCCGGGTGATTATGATAAGCCATGTTGAAGTTTAGAAAAACTAGACTAGATCAGCAATGAGGAACCTCATGTGAGATGTTGCTTGATTACTTTTTCTCACCCTCTGCAACATGTCACTATGCACATTTTCTGATAAGAATTCTCTCCACCCCCCAAAATAAACAAGTTCCATTTATTTGTTTTTATTGTTTAACCTTTCCCAGATAATAGCTTCACTAATGTATTGCTACATGTGGAGAATCTATTAACTTTTAAGATAAAAAGTTCATTTGCTAAATTTTCCCCATATGTTCAAACTCATAAAGTGCTTGCTCTGATTGCTATGTATAAACAAGAAGCATTATCACTCAGTTTGGAATAACTTTAAGAGTACCTTTGTGGTCTTGCATTAGCACAGAGTTTTGAACATGCTCTATTAAAATCTAATATCTTCCATACTACAGGTCATTATAGAAGCCACAGTGTATGTCAGATTTTTAGATTAAAAATCTCAAAGTAGAGCATATTTATTCCTAAAGGCAGTATGTAGACAATGAGTATGATTATTACTACCATTATTATTATTAAAACTGTGTATGTTAATATGTTTACATGCATTATTTTCCTCGGTCTTCATAAGAACTCTTATTATTTTCATTCTACACCTAAGTGCTAAAGTATACAAATAAAAATGAATTGGGTAGACACTCAAAATTTAAAATTTGTATAATTGAGACTACTTAATTAAATTCTACTCATCAGAACAAGTCCCAAAAAGACTTTAGATTGATCTTAGAGCTTTGAGTGAAATGAAATCCAATTAAATAATTTTTATGTTTATTATATGTAACATTCTCATATAGTGTAATATTGTACCATTTAAAGTGGATTTTCTTTAACAAGATTTTTAATTTTGAAAAGTTTTAAAATCCTGATTTTCTTCTATTAAATAATTCTTTGGAAATATTATTTGTGTCCTAAGGAAGTATAAATATGGTGTTGTGAATTTGGGCATCTTCTAGACTGGGGAGTTTCTGGAGAATCCATCAAAATTTTTATTTATTTATTTATTTTTATAGTGGATTCCAGTTCAACTTATCATTTTCTAAATGGGCTGTATAAATTCATGGCTTCAAAGAATGGTGCTGTATTGAAAGTGCAATCAATGATAAGAAATGGAGCCCATCCTTTCATAACAAAATTTTCTCTGGTGCCATTAAAGCTAATCAGAATTTAAGACTAATGTGAAAGCGTAGCATCTACTTAATAAGTGTTAGTTTATGAAATTCACTTTTGGAACTAAACTTATGGAGAACTATGTTTACTTTTGCTGAGCCATCTATTCAGAAGACAATGCAAAGAAAATTAGAAGCATTCATTTTCTCATTTACCAAAAAATAACCAAACAGGATTTTTACTTAGACGACATATATAAAAACAATTTAATAGAAGAAGGTACTTATATCAAATGTAGAAATTTTTGTAATTAAAAAATTGAGATATTTTAAATACAGATAAACTAAAAAATCTAGTTTTCTGTAAACAGTTATTGAACAGAGAGGAAACAGATAGTAGGAATCATCCTTTATGGAAAATGGAGAATAGTGACTTTACAGGAGAAATGGACATGATCCAGTGATCCTGAATTGAGGAGACCTTTCTTTTCTTGAAGAACAGATATGTACAATTTTATTTTTAAAAATTATATTTCATTACATTCAGGGAAGCATTCTTGGTTGGAAATGTGGGATAAGTTACACGTGATGTTATTGGGAAGTGAAGTTTATAATTGTCTGCCTACTTAAAATTTACCCCCACTCTGGCCTGGGTGCATTCCCCAATGGGTTTACTAGTTAAGAGCAGAGGACTTCCTGCCAATGTGGAAGCTGGTGGGGCCACCCCACCCTTCTTGACCCCCCAGCATCATGCCTGTTGGTATGCACTGGAGATTCGGCTGTTTATTTGCTTCCTACTCAGGCCAGGTGCTAGAGAGTCAAAGATGGGGGACAGATGGGTCCTAGCTCTTGGTTCCTCAGGGCTGCCTCGGTTTCTGTACCATTTATCACCCAAGTCCTTAAGAATCCCATGAATCAGCCTTGTCGTTCCACTGTATCTGCTTCTTGTTTACAGTGAGTAGGATCAGCTTCTTTCGCTTGCAACCAAGATATCTTACCTTGAAAAATATTTTTGCATATATTTCTTAAGGGTTTATTATAATTTTAGTAATGTGCAGATGTTTCAGTTTTATTTACTAAGGAAAATCATGGTTTATGCCTCCAAAAATTTACAACCCCAAGCAGGAGGTGAATCAGTATTGAAGGTGCTTATATGCATATGAAGAACCAAAACAAAAATATTTTACAGGATTTTTGAGGCAACTCAGTAAAGTATAAAGGACTGTTTTATACATGGCAGCCCTACTTCATTGGGGAAATTGTAAACCGCCGTGAGTGTGTGTGTGTGTGTGTGTGTGTGTGTGTGTGCGCACGCGCACGCGCACGTGCGTGCATGAATATTTTGAGTTTAAAAACCTACACATGACTCTCTCAAAGCTACCCAATCCAAAAGTGTTTTAAAATATGAACTGCTATTCCAGAGAACAAATGTAATTTGAAAGGAAGCTTTAAGATGAAGATCCAATGACTGACTTCTCCAATAAAAAAAGTCTGTCCATCTTTTCTCCCGCCTTCTCATACCCCAAACAACTTCTTATTTTAAATACTAACAAGTCAAGTCTTTTGATAGCTGCTAAAATACAGATAAGTGTATTTTGCAAGTGTGCAGATGACCAAGTACATAACCTACCTGCTAGCATAACCTCCCATTGGATATAAAGAAACAGATATATTTAAGGCATTTTCTTCCTGTATCAACTCTGAACTTAACACAGTTCCTGTATAAAGATAAAAGGAAAGCAGCTCTTTGCTTCTGTACACTTTCATCTAAAATAGATGAAGTTGTAACTACCAACTTTGATTCCAGGCTCAACCATGAGACCTGGTTATATGTTTACAAATGTGAAGATTCCTGGCATAAAAATTTTCAAAGAAACAACTATTTCATAGTCTTTTGGGAACTAGTAAGGAGAATTATATAGGAACTTTTTGAATCTAACATTTAATCAATAACTAAATCTGGGTATATATCCTTTTCTTCCCTAGCATAACACATCTTATTCCTTAATAGGAATAAGAAAATACTTTGTCTTAAAAAATGTTATCCAGGAATAGAATACAAAAGTATAAAGATATTGTTTAAAGACTTTTTTATAATGCAAAAACCCAAATTCAAATCTATTGACCAATGCCAATTACCTGCAATTAATATTTAATTTAAAACTTATTTTTATTCATTAATGTATTGCTACATGTGGAGAATCTATTAACTTTTAAGATAAAAAGTTTATTTGCTAAATTTTCCCCATATATTCAAACTCATAAAGTGCTTGCTCTGATTGCTATGTATAAACAAGACCATTCCATGTAGAGATGGTCACTATGAATGGATAAATGGATATTTGGAATAGGAGGTGGCTAATTTTAGACAATATTTCTGCATTGATTTGGGCAATGTTGGTGTGGTGATTAGGTGAACATTAGAACATCTTGAAATGATGGGTTCCTGGGCAGAAAAGGGAGTTTGTGATGCCCAAAAAATACATTCTCTCTGTCTTTGGTATAGATGATGGATGACTGTGTATTATCTAATAATAGCACATTTTCCATATGGGGTAACACCTGGAATTCTCAACTTTTATTATTCATCTTGCCAAGGCTGAGTCATTTTCAGAATTCACCCTGAAATTCTAGTTGAAAATGTTGCATTGACCACCCTTTTTATCCTTTCCCAATCTCCACTGAAAAGATAGGAATATATATATATATATATATATATATATATATATTAGCAATGTAATTTTTAAAATAATCATATACAGGAAAGAAAAGTTCTGAGAGTCCACTACTGATTAAAGATATCAATAGCTTTTTGGGAATCAGAAGGCAACTGAGGAATGGTAACTAATTTAGAAAGCAGAGTATTTGTGAACCTGGAACCTTATGTGGATGGGCAGTCAAATCATTAGCCTCAAAGGAACTCTGAGCTCAGTGCTCAGGGCATTCCAGTACCCCTGGAGGTAGGGGTCAAGCACTGAGCGAAAGAGAAAAAAAAATGGCTGAAATTCTGTTAACAGAGCACTTGTACCAAAGAAAATCTTTGTCTATTCTGTCCATGCAGGTGATCATCCCTTTGCCAGGTGACAGGAGTTAAGTTTCTGGAGCTAGCTCAGGGCAGTTCCTGCTTTCACCTTTTGTTCTGACTACCCTCCTTTCCAGGGTGTCATATCTTTGTGAAGTAGGATTTTTCAGTGGTTTCTGTGATACATAGAAAGTACAGCATGGAAATCAGTATGAAATAGGAAATGAGGATGTGGTTATCTAATCTGATTTTTAAAATTTGAGAAGTTGTACAGTGCGCAACAATTTTTATTAAAAACTATTTTTGTTATTTTTAACAATTCATGTGTAGTGTTTACTCAAGTGGTTGTTAGGGATATAAATTCATAGTTGTTTAGTTCCAACTACTTAAAAATGGGGGGATTATTTGGTATTTCTTTTGCCAGGAGACACTGTGAAAATAATCACAGGAACACCAATGGAGCTGTGAACTGAGATAGTTCAGGACCCTTTGGTCTAAATCCATGAAAGCAGTGCCATTCTTTTGTGTAAAATCCTACTTGCCCCAGCCTGCCTTGGAGCTAGGAGTTGCCATAGGATTCAGTGTTGGTCAGTGAGACGCAGGAGAAGTTGTACTGGGTAACTTCTTAGAAAGTTATTTCTCTTCCTAATAAGAGCAGTCCACAAGAGATGAAAGGATTTTGCCACCCTGGCCAGCTCCTGCTTCCTGCTTTTGAAGGTGGTCTTGTTGCCTGGAGCTGAGTCAGCCATCATGCAATGTGATCTGACAACTCTAAGAATATAAAGCAAAATACTGAGGACAGCAAGGAAAAACAGTCACTGTCTACTTCCAAAATTCCTGTTAGATAAAATAGAACCTCTGCTTGTTTAAATCACTGTTGTTGGCTTCACTGTTACTTGTGTTTGAAATTCCTAACTGATGCAATGAACATGTAAACATGAATGAGTCTTGATTTAACCAAAGCTATGAAATAGCAACTTTACAAAGGTAATTTGAGAGGCCCTGAAAGATGGTGAGGAGGTGCAAAGTTATTATGCATCAGAGCCAAAAGCACATAAATAATGTAAAAAAAGTATGTCACTTTTTAAAATAGGGACCTTAGTGTCAAGGGAAAGATTGAGTGTGGCCGCCATGAGTATTAGGACTGGGAAGATGGGGGTAATAATATTGACTAATATTTATTTTGCACTTATCATGTTCCATGCATTGTGTACATTGTTTTATACATAGCTGTTCACAACAACTGTATGAGGTAGGGATTTTTTTAATATCTCCATTTTACAGATGAAGAATGGGGAGAAATATATCAGATGACTTAAGTCACAGAGTTTATGAAGAGGAGATGCACAAAGTAGGAGATTGCTGTTGTTTATTGTAAACTTTTTAGTGACATTGTACTTTTTCACTAAGTACTTTTATTAATGTAACACATATAAAAAATCATTTAAAAGATTTCAACTAAAAAGATTTATTTACTTCTATTGTTTTGAAGAAATTAAGTATTCCTGAATTACTATTCCTAGTTTGTTATGTTGTGATATTATTTTCTAAAAATTTAACAGCGAGAATGCTAGATGTAAAGAGACTACATAATGCTTTAAATTGATGTCTGTGATGTTAGGCAATACTTTTGGAAGTGGACTTTGTGTTGGCCAGAATTCCTCCTGGTGAACACTATTCAGAAATGTCAGGTATCTTGAAAGAAAATCATAGGTCAGGGTTTGACAAATCTTGCATTTACACATGGCTTAGGTAATTGTTTTTATTTTATTGAACAACATATGTCCAAATAGATTAAGCTAATTTTAAATTAAAGTAAGATCAGATAAAACTAGGAATAATGTAAGATAAATTAACTTCATTTTAACTTTTACCCCAGAGAAACCAATGTTATTTCCTTTAAGATAATTTCTTATCATTTTCTTCAAAAGTAATCAAGAACGTATGTACTTGTAAAGATAAACTTTTATTCATATTATAAGAGTCTAGAAACTTGGATCTGAATGAGGCTTTAAGGATTCTTTAGTCTTAGATCAGGCCTACAAACATCTCTATAAACTCCCAGAAAATAAATAACCAGTACCTGTTAAATGTATCCCATGACAAGGAAATCAAACCTCTTGAGGTCATCCACAGGCAATCTAATTATTTGTTATAGACTCTACCTTATATTGGAATTACCTTTAAGACTTAATAATCTTGATTAATAAAGCTTGAAATACATATTTATTAAACTAATATGTAAAGATAATTATATGAAAGACAATATGGGCCTTTCTCGGGCTTTCTCCTTTCCCTTTGAAGTTTATTCATATTAAACTGACTACCAGGTACAGTTACTCACAAAAAATTTCTCTCTTGGAGTGATGGGGAAGGGTACCAAACACACTCTATTTTTGTTATGGCTGTTCATGTAGGGAATAAAGTAAATAATTTAATTCTGCCTTTATGAGAATTTAAATCTTGATCATTTGTTTTATCTATGGCAACAAACTTTGTTTTCATACATTTGAAAATTATAATTATTACATCATAGTCTATTTCCAACAGTATCTTTTAAATCAGCAGTACTTTTTATGCATACTTCCTCTGTAGAGTACTGCATAATTCATGGAATTTTTAAAAAAATATAAAATATCCTTTAAAATGATGAAGCCATCATATCATGACTTCCATTCTTGAATATGTTCTTTGATTTCACTGACTATAACCAATATGATTATTTACATTCTAGTAATCCAAGAGAAGGGGAGAAAAGACGAAATTAAAAGTTGTATATGATACCAAAACCATATATTAGGCTCTTTAGAAATAGATGTTTATACATAGGAAAGAGTTGTCTTTTATTGATTTTATATGGACATGAGTTTTTAAAAACCCTTCACTCTGATAGTTGGAATAAAAATACAGGAGTAGAAGGAAAGACAGCATTTAGTTATAAATATGTTTTTCTGTTTCCACATTTATTTTTCAAATGATAGAATTATTCTTGTTAAATACAATCTGACAGCATTTCACTACTGTAAACAATATATTTTTGTTTATTTTTTTGTGCGAGGTTTTATTTACCAAGAATTGTTATTATTTGCTTCCAAGAAATAGTTTATATTTGAGGACAGGGATTGAAAATGGATGATGATAGGGCTGGGTGTGAAAGGTGAAGGGATTAAGAAGTACAAATTGATAGTTACAAAGTAGTCACAGGGATGTAAAGTACACTATGGGGAATATAGTCAGTAATATTGTAAAAACTGTATAGTGTCAGGTGGGTACCAGACTTATTGGGGGATCACTTTATAAATTATATAAATGTCTAACCAATATGCTGTACACCTGAAACTAACATAAAATACTATTGAAGGTCAACTATAAAAACATAGTCACCAGGGTATAAAGTACAACATAGGAAATATAGTCAATAATATTGTAATAAATACATACAGTGTCAGATGGGTAATAGACTTTGGCGTTATCACTTTGTGAAATTTATAAATGTTTAATCACTATGTTGCTTTGTTCACCTAAATCTAATTAAAAAAAAAGAGAGTGGATGATAGAAAGAAGTCAATTTGTGAAAAATTATTGAGTTGAATTTTTCACTGGATTGCCTTTAAGTTACCTCATTTGACTTTTTATAACCTATACAAGCTGAAATAAGTTTGTTCTATGGAAAGTTTTACCTTTCATGCATAGGTAGGAACAATAGGTGTCATTCTGAGCCTATTGAAGCAAAACTATCACCGTGAGAGGTCATTTATGTACTTTATTGTCAGTGTTCTTCCACAGCTTAGAGTGTCTATATATTGACAAAGCTTCCTAAATGTATGACTTATGAACACAAGGAGTCATAAATAGTATTTCATGACATTGAATTTTATTAATATAAACAACATTTAAAAATCTCAAAATCTCTTTCTTTACTTTTGGGGTATGAAATACCTTTATTGCAAACTGATAATAAATGTTTGAATATATAACTTATACATATGAGGTAGTGAAAGGTGAACACACTCATCCAAAATAACATCACCATAAATTAACTATTTTAACACTCAGAGTAAAGGTGAATGACCACTTAGTGCTCCAAGTCAGGGTCTAAAGCCATCTACACATTGTCCTTCAAGTTTAATTCAGTATTGAAAGAGTCTTAAATTCATCATGGGTAAGTGGATGAGAAGAAGGGAAGAAGAGGAGGGAAAAAATAAAAAAAGAACATAAAAAGGAAAAACTAGAGGAAGGAGGGAAGAAAGAAAGGAAGGAGGGAAAGGAAGGAAGGAAGGAAGGAAGGAAAGGAAGGAAGGAAGGAAGGAAACCTTTTGGGTTTAAGATGTATCAAGAAATTTGGTTTCACTATATATAATATAGGTGTAGTTAAAAGTATAAAATAACATGTGGTATTTTCTTGTAAAAAGAAGTAAATGGAAACAATCTCATTACATGTTGTTTCTGTATATAACATATTTAACAAGGATGAAGCCATATATTGTGACTGTGGTTCTTAAATAAGTCCTTTGTTTTCCCTGGCTTTAAAATAAATGTTATACAATTACGTTTGTACTTTATATTTCACTAATCCAATAGAGCATGATCATTATGCAACTAAATGTGCAAATACATAAAAAGATCAAAGCACTGATGACTCAAAATAACATTAGAATTTATTCTCTATTATCTTCTTTCTCTCTTTCGTCCTATATTTACTGTCTTCCTAACAAAGAAAAAGACAAAAAGTCATATTTAGACATGTTTGTTAAAATGTTGTCAGTAATTTTCCATCATTTCATCTTCATAACAACCATGTGTCTTGGTATTTTATAGGTGGAGAAATAATGGTTTATATAAGAAGCTTTGCAATGAGGTTGGATGTTGGATCAATACACAAAAGTGAATAGTATTTTTAATGCACCATCAACAAACAAATACAAGACACACACACATGTGTATATGTAGGTTTAAATATATAATTTACAGCTAAAGTTATAGTGGATCTGGAAATAAAACTAACAAAAGTTTTGCAAACCTGTGTGAGGATATTTCTATTCAAACTTTGTCAAAATACATTAACTAGAACTTTAATGAACGGATATGTATTTTATGCTTATGATGAAAATAGTAATTTTCTGTGGATGTCTATTCTCTCTAGATTGATTTATGGACTTAAGACTTCTCCAGTAAATATCTGTAAGAGTTTTCCATGAAGGTTGATAAGCTGATTCTAAAGTGTATATGGAAGGTCAATGTCCTAAAAGTCAAGACATGTCTGAGAAGATAGATAATGAGGGGGACTTTTTCTATTTAGAGATCAAGATATTTAAAAACTATGGTAATTAATATAGTGTGCCACTAGTCCAGGGTTATATAAATTAGCCACACAATAGCACAGGAAGTCTGTAGATGGTGCCAGTAAAATTATGGATAAAATAAAAGATTTGCATTTCCTTGAAAAAGAAGCATGTATGTTCAACAAGTAAAGACTTGAACAAAAATATAAGTTCACTATAATCAGAAACAGTCAGAAGGACCTACAATGTTATGTTTATTCAACTGGTAAAAATAAGAAGATGGAAATTACCCAGTGTTTGAGAGATGTTGGTCAATGGAATTTATTATTCATTACTGACAGCAATTTAAATTGGCACAACCATGTTGAAAATTAGTTTTAGAGTAGCTTATGAATTTAAACACTTACCCAGAAACTCCATCCCTAGTTATGTATCTAGAAATTTTACACCTTGCACCAGGAGACATAAAGAAGATAATTCATAGCAGCAATGCTCATAATTTTAAAAATTCAGAGATGACCTAATTAGTTTTTAACAAATTGTGCTATTGTCACACAATAGGTAGCAGTGAAAATGAATGAACTACACTATCTGAGGGCAACAAGACAATCTAGTTTATTCTTAATAACATCCTGTTGAATGAAAAATAAAAAGCCAGATGAGATGCAATATAACTCATTTTATATCTTCAAAAACAAGTAAAACTAGGGCTAGTTCATGGATATTCCTGTTATTAATTATTTTATATTCATTATTTTTTCAAAATTAAGAAGGAGACTAAAATAAAAATGAAATTAAAGTGAGTCATGTATGAACTCGTGATGATAGGGAAGTATGAACTGAAGATTATGATTTAATCTCATTTTATGTAGCTGATAAAAAAAGAAATTAGGGATCAGAGCAGTTAATTTATTTGTGTAAAAAATATTCTGAACAGAGCCACTGTAAAATGGAGTCAGAGCTGCCATCCCAGAGACCTGCCTGCCTTGCTGTCTTACTCCTTAACCTTTGGAATATTAAAACTGGGCAAAATGACCTTTGGACTGGGACTAAAGCAGCCTTGTGTCCCAAAAAACTATTTCCAAATATAAGAACAAAGTAGATATTATGACTACCAGACTGAAAATTAAAGATATTCTTTAGAATTAGCATCACTATGTTAGCTTATCTGCAATTATAGAAATTCCTTTCTACTGTTGATGTCATTGTTCCCCTTCCATTTCTCATGACTACCCCTTGCCTTCACCTCCTAATTGACATACTATTGTAGTTTCTGCCTCAGTCAATGCGAATAGGTATTCTTTTGAATCTCAAATAATGCTTGTTGTCTCTCACTTTGGCCACCTTTTGTGTTTTGGTTAACACTTGTCTAATAGCATACAAATAACAATGGTACAAAGACTGGATTCAGTCAGTGGGATTTAAATCCAATACCTTTCCACCATATCCACTTGCCACAAACAACAGAGGAATAGAAAAGAATAGTTCTTTAAGATAGTTCTGCATGAAATTTCTAGAATTATGGAAGGTGTACATTTCTGGTAACTATTTAGCAATACAGTTCTCTAAGACCCACAAGTTTAATTTATACAGTTTGTCTCCCCTAATATTTTTCTAGCTTCATTTGAAAAGAATGAAATAAAAAATAGATATATGAAAATGCAGAGAACAGGACTGACATTTGAAATATTTCCAATAAACTGACAGCAAATTTTGTAATGCCTTCTCCCATACACTTTGACTCCAACACCTTTTAGAACATTTTCATAACATTTTACTGTATCTGAGCTGAAGGGAACATCAATTCAGATCTTATTTTACAGATAAAGTTTCCAAGGTTACAGTCTTCATAGCCAAGAGTGGACTCAAGGTCACATCTCCTGGTGTCTAAATCTCATGGTGGTTTCTAGCCCTGATCCAGTGACCTGAGGGATTTCTGTCATGCTGGACAGAATAATGCTTTTAGAAGCAATTTGAGAAAGAGAAAGTGAATGCCAAATGTTCTAGCGTATTCCTCACATGGGAAGTAGCTCTACCACAAATTTATTATGCTTCTACAAAGTGCTATCTCAGTGGAATTTAGCAGCTGCTTCCCCACTGAGCCAATCTTTCTGTTGCTTCAGGTATACTTTCTTAAACATTTAGTGAGGACAGAGAAGTAAATCAGTGATCTCTTAGAGTATAAAGGAATAAAATTGGCATGACAACATGGGAAATGTTTTTAGTTTTTCCTGGATATGTTTTAAAATGCCTTATTGATATATTGGAAAAGCGATGCCATGTTTGAGGAAACTCAAATCTAACTTCAATCTCTTGTCAAAATATTTCTTATTAATAAAAAGTAAGTACTTTGAATGCTAGCCAAGCCAAGAAACAACTCTCTTTAAAATTTACATTTTAGGCTCACCTAAAAACAACGGAAACAAAAAACAAAGAAAGCAAAAAATGTCTTTCCTCTACCTGGAAATCCCTTCTTATGCCTAGATAGTGACTTAGACTCCTGTCTGTCATTTAAATTCCAGATTATAGTTTACCTCCCCTGATTTCCCAACGTGTTATATGCTTCTTTCCTAGAATGAGTCTGGGTCCACCTCATTTTCGTCTTATCATAGTGCTCACCACAACAGAACTTGCTTTAGAGTTACATGCATACATAATCACCATTGCACTGTGACTCTGGGGAGGGAGGTACTATGAGTATGTCTTACTGTTCTGGTTCACTTGCTGTTTTGGTTTGAACCCCAATTCTTGCCTCTCAGTGTTCTTCCTTGTGTTGTAAGAGGCTGGGAACCTATAGGCATTCCCTGGATTCTTCTTGTAACTGAGCTAAGGGCTCACTGCCAGAGGTGCCTAGAAGCCAAAACTATGGCATTAGCTTTTGAGAAAAGAAGAAAGCTTATATTGCAAGGTCCACCAGCAAGGAGACAGGGGGCAAGGCTCAAATCTGTCTCCCTGATCCAGCATTCAGTGCAGGGTTTTATGGGCTTGCAGTTAAGCGTTCAAGTTCTTAAGTGTTACTGGTGGGTGGTGTTTCACAAATGTTTGGTTCTGGGTCTTGTTAGAAACAGAATAGGACCAGTGTTCGCTGGTTCTGAGGTTACACTACAATCTCTAGCTCCTGTTAGTTTCAGCTAGTTAGAGGAGAAAGAGGGAAGAAGCTAGCTGCTCCTTTCTTGGACTTTTCAGTAAGTACAGCAAGGGTGGTGCCAGGAGGGGCGAGGTTGCAGCAACAGTGAAAGGGTGTGCAAGGTTCTGGATGTGTGCTCAGGCAGCTCAGCTCCAATTGTGGGTCCTAGGGCCACAGTGCTCTGTGAAACATTACTGACTCCTTTGCTTCTCCAACCCAGAAGTGGTAGTGCAGTCCTGCAGTTACTATCTTTTGATAACCTTTCCTTCTGTTCCCACTCTCCTTTCAGTGCCAATGTATGCATTAAACTCTCTGTGTTTGAAATGCATAGAATGATTCAGTTTATTCGTATCTGGAACTAGTGCAATGTTTAATACAAAATCAGGAGTAAAAAAGAATTGGGTGAGTTAGGGTCCTTACTATGAGACCAGGTCTGCAAATAGAAGACTTTGTAGAGACATAAAACTCTTAATAGCAAAGTAGTCATTACTAAATTATTTTTTAAATGAGGTAACTCTCAATTACCACTTCTGCTTAACACAAACATAGACCTCACTCACTCACTGTGTTAGACCATTTGTAGGTTAGTTCATGGTTGAGTATAAGATGTTGCCAACATTATACAGGGTCCAGCAGAAGTGATGCCTTTTTTTAAGTAGTTGAAATATTGTCATGTTAGATTTGTAATAAAAGATTTGATATAGATTACCAGCTCACAAAAAGGGCATTACTTCTGCTGGACCCTGCATATACCTAGCAAGTTAAATGCACATTTATTTCAAACTTCAAAAGATAATGATTGTAATACCAAAAGATTAAGAAAGGCTCTTGGAAAAACTGATGAAGACCATAAATATTTTTGCAAAATTTTCCTTTTGGGTTTATGCTGTTTAAGTCAGACAGATGCAAAACATGTCTTATCATGCTGTCACACAATTTTGTCAGAAAAATAATGCAAAGATAAAGAAAAAGAAGACTCTGCATGAGTTAGATTATTTAATGACTACAAACTCTTTTCATTCTATTATAGTGTGTACCTCTCTTTGCAATGTC
Organism: Lyroderma lyra; assembly: GCA_004026885.1. NCBI lineage: Eukaryota > Metazoa > Chordata > Mammalia > Chiroptera > Megadermatidae > Lyroderma > Lyroderma lyra. The sequence goes on along the minus strand of PVJL010001269.1, from coordinate 209,084 downwards.
ACATTGCCACTTCCCCCAATAATGAGGTAGAATCTCTTTTTCCACCTCCTTAAATGTCAGCTAGACTTGTGACTTGCATTGACGCTAGCATGTGTTGGAAGTGACACAGTAGAACTCGAGATGAGGCTTTAAAAAACCTTTTAATTGGAAAAATTAGGTATTGAAGTATTAGCATAGTACAAAAACTTTGTCCAGCCTTTGTGAACATCTAGATCAGCACTGTCCAGTGTAACTTTCTGCGTTAATGGAAATGTTTTAGTCTGCTACTGAGCACTTGATATGTGGCGAGTGTGACTGAGCAACTCACTCTAGTTAATATGAGGAGTGGCTACCATATTAAACAGCCCATCACAGTGAAATTACTTCATAGAAGCATCCACCTCATAGGACTGGCCTCTCACTACTGTTTGGACAGTACACAGAAAGTGGGCTAGCCTCTTTCAGAAAGCAAGTGAGCTCTGTAACTGCATTCTTCCTTTTCCTGCTACTGTAAAGATGGCACCATTATGGTGTTTGCAGAAGTCTAACAACCAATTTTACTTGTAGGAGATTAACCCCAACTCTCCTCCCTCTTCTAGAACAGTAGTTTTCTACCTGAGAGTTGGAGAATTGCTCCCTTAAGGCACATCAGCTGCCAGGCATGAAACTTGCTGTGTGTGGTAGATCTGAAGGTGTAGGTGGTGGGTGGATTTGATTTTCCTGGACCTGCCCGAGGCCAAAATTGTTTCTGCTTCATTATTCTGAGAAATGGAAACTTTCCATGAGGCAGTCTAGAGTTCTAAAACATAAATGCTGGTAGATACACAAAAAATTTCAAAGTCCTTCTCTACAGAATTCTTTGTTTTCTACAGTAACTGTGTTCCCTTACACTTAAATCAGTTCACTATAAAGACATCACAAATCTAAGCATGACATTTCCTAATGCTATGCATTCCTACTGGGACAAGCCTTTTCTATCAGAGAAGTAAAACTTTGAGTGCTGTAGTCACTGAGACAAAACTGGGCAGAAGGCAAGTCCATCTTTGATGCCTAATTATCACTTTCTTTCTCCTCCCTCTGCCTCCACCACACTTTATGCCTTACTCTATTTTTTCTTTTCTTTTCTGTCCAACGCTCTTGAATCTGATAAGTTCTGTTCTCTCCTAAATCATGGTCAGTTCTTCAGAAAAGGGCAGAAATTCAGATGAGCATGATCAAAGACAATCTCACCTTTTTAGTAGACTTGAATTTTAAGCATAATGTTGTATCTGTGTAAGGAATTGAGTGTTTTGTCATATGCTAAATATATTTAAAACAATTTGATGGAATCAAAGAATTATTTTACAGCTCTTGAAATCTCACCTTAATTTTGTGTACCTATTGTTCTTTTGTGTAATTAACCCCAATTTAGGTTCAACCTACTCTTTCTGTATCTAAGAAGACATTTAAATCAAGAATGATTATATAAGGAAACCTACATATCAGTGAATACTGGTGTTATAACACCTTATGATATTAAATTACACATGAGAGCATTCACATAGTACTTACCTTAAACAAACATTCAAAAAATTGTTTAGAAAATAACTTTTTTTAAAAACACTGTTTTCTTCTCTAACCTCTCAGTTCCTTATGGATAGTTAACTGACTTTTGGTTTGGAACATAATTTAGAAAGAATATTTTTCATAAAAATAACTTGATCATCTTATGTATAACAAAAGTATGTTACACCATTTTTTATACTTTTTCCCAATGTGGAGGAACAGGGATCAGATTTATTCTCTTAATTGAAACAACCAAAATAAACAGACAAAATCATAAAATAATTGGTTTTAAGATACTGGATGTCAGGTGACAAAAGATAATAATCTTTGAAAGTTGAATAACTAACCAATTGGACTCCCTCAGTTTATTGTCTACAGAATATTTCCAGGCCATGGTGCAGGGAAGAGAAACCAATACAGAGTCTGGCAAATTCCCTGAGTGAGGAGATGGAGTTGTGTTTGGGAAGATCTAAGCCATTAGAATTCACAGGGGAGAGTATTGTAGAGGAAAGATTTACCCAGAGAGAGAACTTCAGACATCTGTGACTATTTCTCTTAAGTTCAACAGAATATTAATCAGCATATGTTTGTGGAGAAATTATCTAAGGCCAGGAACAAACGTTCAAATATATTGGAGAGAAGAGATTTTGGCACACTCAGAGAGGGTGGACTAATACTGATCTCTACCAGTCAGTCAAGGAAAATTCACAAATCACAGGGCATTGTATAGAATAGTCCAGAAGGGCTTGCCTCAGGAGTGGGACATAATTAGCCCTAGGCTAAGGATTTCTACAGCCCCACCTAAGACTCATAAAAACAAGACCTCAGTGGATGAAATTACTTCTAAGTAACCTAACTGCATCCCAGAATAAAGCTAAGAAGATTTATTGAAATACAGAAATATCCAGTAACCAACAAGTCAAAATTTGTGCAGTTGTCTGACATGCAATGAAAGATTATTACCAGGCACGCAAAGAGGCAGGAATTACAACCTATAATGAGGAAAATAATCAATAATAATCTAATATTATTATTATAATCTAATAGTTGCTAGAATGAGCAATAAGGGCATTAAAACAATATATGAGGGCTGTCTGGAAAAAATCTAGCCATTGTCAATATAACATTGTCTAATTACATGGCTAGATACTTTCTGGACAGCCCTGCTAATTAACTCAAAAGGTTGAGTAGTATCAAGGAAGAAATAAAATGGATGCAAATTAAAGTTCTTGAGCTAAAAGTTACAGTGTTTTAGATGAAAAATACTCTGCATGTAATAACATATTAAATATGGCACGAGAGATTAGTGAACTTGACATAGAAATATAAGCTATTCAAAATAAAATACCTAGACAAAAATTATACATGAAAAGAGCATGTCTGAGTTATAGGACAACTTCTAGTGGTCTAATGTACACATAAGTGGAATCCCTGAAGAAGGCAGGGTATAAAAATTTTTAAAGAAATAATGTCCCAAAGTTGTTCACATTTGATAAAAACTATAAAATGTAGATCCAATGCACTCATATTCATGGATTAGAAAAAACTATATAGTTAAGATGTAGTTTCTTTCTATGTTGATCAATAGATGCAACACAGTCCCACCTAAGTTCCAGGCATTCTCTTTTTTGATATCAGCATATTGATTCTAAAGTCTACGCAGAAAGACAAAGGACCTAGAGTAGCCAACACAATACTAACTAAGAACCAAGTAAAAAAATAACACTATCCAACTTCATGATTTACTGAAAGGCTATAGTAAATCAAGACAGCATGCTATTGGTGGAAGAATAACTTCATAGATGAATGAAAACAGAAGAAAGCACCTAGAAATCGGCCCACATAAACACAGTCAATTAATCTTTGAAAAGGAATAAAGGCAATTAAATGGAAAGAGGATAGTCTTTTGAGACACTCCAACTTTCACACAAAAAAGGACGCAATGTGAATTATAAACCTATATGTCAGGTGCAAAAATATGAAACCAGACAAGAACTTTGGAGAAAATCTATCTGATTGCGAGTTTGGTGATAGGTTTATAGCCCAATGTAAAAAACAAGACCCATGAAAAATAAAAGTGAAAATACATATTTTATTAAAATTTAAAAAACAATCTGCTCTGCGAAAGATACTTTTAAGACAATGAATAGATAAACCACAGATGGGGAGAAATATATATAAAATGTACATCCGATTAATGAATTATATCCAAAATATATAAAACTCTTAAACTCAACACTAAGACAACAAAATACCCAATTAAAAAGGGGCAAAAGATCTGAACAGATATCTCACCAAAGAAAATATACAGATGGCAAATAAGCATGTAAAAAGATGCTCAAGATTATTTGTGATTAGAGAATTACAAATTAGAATAATAATAACATACAACTGCATACTTATTAGAATGTCTAAAATTTAGAAAAATTCCTGGCAAGAACGCAGAACAACTCTCATTCATTGCTGATGGGAATGTAAAGTGGCGGAGCCACTTTGGCAGATAATTTTGCAATTTCTTACAAAGTTAAGCATAATCTTACCATATGATACAGCAACAACACTCTGAGATATTTACCCAAATGAGTGGAAAAGTTGTATCCACACAACATATTGCTTACAAATATTTGTAGTAGTTTTATTAATAGTTGACCCAAACTGGAAGCAACCATGAAGTCTTTCAATGGTGAATGGATAAACAAAAATGGAATACTCATACAATGGAGTATTATTTAGCAATAAAAAGAAAGGAGATATTAAGTCATGAAAACCATAGGATGAATCATAGATACATATTGCTAAGTGAAAGAAGCCAGACTGAGAAGGCTTCATAATGTATGATTCCAATTATATGACTTTCTTGAAAAGGCAAAACTAGAGGCATAGTAAAAAAATCAGTGGTTACCAGAGGGTTGGGGGAAGAGTAGAACAGAATTAAATAGGTGAAACATAGGAGACCGTTTGTAAGAGCAAGAAACCATTTTGTATTATACTATAATTATGGATACATAACTCTGTGCATTTGTCAGAAGGCATAGAACCCACAGAACTTTACAGCACAAAGCGTTAACCTTAATGTGTGCAAATTAAACTAACAAACAAAAAAACAAACATTTAGGATGGAATGCAGAATGTGACAAAATAATTATCCCTATTATGAAACGGCCTCATTTTAAGGGGATAGGTGAAAACAGTTCTCAACTAATTAACTTTGGAAATGAGTGGTCTGTAAGACTAAAGGAGTCATACCTAAGCATTGTATTTTAGTTGATAAAGGTGTTTCCTGTGGGATTACAGGTTAAAAATTGTGATGCCACTCTAAAGGTATATTTAAATTGAATAATTAAGTACATGATGGTGGATAATGGGAGTCTAATTTCTCACGGCTGGAATGGCAGTTTACAGATATAAAAAGAGAAGGAAGCTGGAATAATCCCTGTGGTAACAGGTTAGAGTTGAAGATGTCAGTATGAAGTCACATTTTAGCTTAATATAGATACAAATGGATACACATAGAAATATTATAGACATCTGGATATACACAGGTTAGTATTTACATATATATTTCCTTGCTCTTTCAGCTAATGACCTAGAAGTAAGGATATACAGTAGCAACAAGCACACTTAGCACCTAGATCTTGGTTTCTAATACCTTTCTCCAGTAAAAGGAATCGAGACTCCTTAAAGAAATAGCTGATTTTAGGACTGGGGCAGGAAATATAAAAGATAAACTTAGAGAATCTGGTAGTGCCAGAAAGTAAGGAAGAGCTAAGCATGTGTGCATGTGAGCACTCACACACTAGTGGTAGTATGTCAAAAGGACACAAGATCCAATTGAAAAGGCTGCTACTGATGGAAGCTTTTTCACCTAAAGATGAAACAACAAAATAGAGTAGTATTGGATTATAAGTCAACATATAACATAAATATTCATGAATCCATATGATTGATTAAATAAATTGGGCCAATAGATGAATCTGTCATGCAGAAGAATTCCAAATGACTTATATAGATATTTTGCCCTCAGGTAGGTAAAGCACAATTCCCCAGTCCTTAAATGTGTGCAATGCATTCCCCAGTCCTTAAATGTGTGCAATGCATAGTGACTTCCTTCCAAAGGGAAGAAAGGACACACACACACACACACACACACACACACACACACAGTGGGGAAACCTGACGAACACTTTTTCCTCCACAGTGATCAAGGTCAGTATCATCAATGATGTCATGTTAATCGTATGTATTCTTGATATGGTGTGATGGAAATGTTACTTTAACTTTGTAGTCTTCGTCTCAAAAACTCATAATCCTAGTTTAATCATGAGAAAAACAACAGCAGATTCCAACAGAGGGACATTGTCCAAAATAGCAGACTAGTATGTGTCAACACTGTTAGAATTATCAAAAGTAAGGAAACTGGGAAACGCACAGCCAAGAGGTCCTAAGGAGGCATGAATACTGAATGTAATGTGATATCCTGGATGGGACCCTAGAACCACAAAAAAAAGTACATTAGGTAAAAACAAAAGATATCAATATGGTATGGACTCCAGTTAATGATGATACACCAATATTGGTTCATTAATTATAACAAATGTACTAAAGTAATGTGTTAACAATAGAGGAAACTGGGAGTGGGGGTAAATGGGAACTTTCTGTACTCTGTATTTTTCTATAAATCTAAAAATATTTTAAAGTTAAAATTTATTTTTATTAAAATAGTTAATAAACATTAAATATTTATTTATAATATTTAAAAATAAAACATTTATTTAAAAAATGGAAAATTTTGAGTCATTAAAGATACCACATTCACTGTTTGATATATAATATTTTAATCAGAATGATATCTAAAATTTTAAATACTTTCTAGTAAAAACTAAAGTACATTTTATTTTAAATCTTGTTGAAATACACAACTGTATACATATGCATATTATAGATACATATGTAAATATATGCATACATATTATATCTACATTTATACACATATATATGTATAATTTGTTTAGGTAGGCAAGAATTCTGAAATTTCTTTAACGACATTAAGGAAAATAATGAAATAAAGTGAAAGACCACATTAAGAAATGTGCATAGTTTCTACTGTTATTTTTTTTCTGAAGAGAGCATTTAGTTTTGCCCATACTTTTTAATCTTTATTTGCCAATTAAATTTTTATTATGAAAGCATTATGTCAGGTGAGATGTTAATAGCAAAATGCATTGCTAGAGCTTTGGGTATTTGCAAAGTTGCAAAATTCAGTGCATTGTATTATCAAAGTCATCACGCTGTTTGCAACATACCTGATTAAAAGAGAAAACAAAATAGTAGCACTTTTTATTGCACTTAGGGCAATAAAAAATTGCTTATGAAAAGTATATTTATGTTACAGAATGTCAAGTTCCTTAACTGAAAATGTATTACAAAATAAAAATAAAAACCATTAATAAAATATTAACTTTATAAAAGTTTAATTCTAACAATGACAACAATGAACATTTTTGTGTATTTACTGGTTATACCACAGGAAACATTGTTTATATTCAATATAAACGTATTTGGGAAGGGGCTTATGGTAAAAATATTGCCTCATAAATAGGAATTCTGAGACCAATTTCATTGTGTGTGTGTGAGTGCTCCTCACACTGTTAATAGCAGTTCTCAGACAACAGCAAGATTGTCTGAGAATTCAACTCAATTCTAACACTGCCTGTGGGGAGTATCGCTTTCCATAGGTGAAGGGCTCAGTTCTACAAGACTGCCTCCCGCCACTTCAGATGCCAGTTGCAAGACCAGCTTGTTAGTGCTTCTGACTGATTGGCTATAAATCAGAGGTCCCCAGGACCCCCTCCTTGGGTTCGGTTAATTTGCTAGAGCAGCTCACAGAACTCAGAGAAACATTTTAGTTACTAGATCAACGATTTATTCTAAAAGGATATAACTATAGAACAGCTAGATGGAAGGAATACAGAGGACAAGGTGTAAGGAAAGGGCACAAAGCCGCCCTCTCCAGGGGCACCACTCTCCCCAGATCACCACAGGTTCACCAGCCCAGAGTTCTCCCAACCCTGTCCTTTCAGGTTTGTATGGAGGCTTCATTACATAGTCATGACTGATTAAATCATTGGCTATTGGCAATTGAACTCAATCTCCAGCCCCTCATCCCCCAGGGAGGTGGTGTGAAGGTGAGGGGGTGAGTGGAGTAAAGGGACGGGAAGGACTGGATGTTACAACAGTCTGATAACCTGGTTGGTTCTCTAGACAATAAGCCCCCATCCTTAGGTTACCACCTCATTAACATAACAGAAGACATATTGCTCTCTATTTAACATACGCATTACCAAGGGTTTTACTGACCCAGGATCCATGGAGGAAGACCAAATATATATGAGAAATATATTTTGGTCATCTAAATGCCCAAATGCATAGTGCTTATAAATCACACTATCACACCTCAAACATATTTTAGTTTTAGAAAGAATCAGTTTTGAGTAGCAACCATCAGCCAAAGTGCAGAATAGGAAGCCCAGACCCTCCTTCCCCCAGGAGACAGAACAAAGTGACATGGACCAGTTGCCTTTGTAAGAAAACCAGAAAGCAGACCAGAGGTTCAGGTAAAACCAGATCACATAAAAACAATTGTTACATGAATAAGGGAAACAAAGAAATCATATTTTAATCCCTTTCTAGTCTTTTGATGTGACTGTCCCACTATGGCCTGATGGTCCTTTTCCAATGTGTAGTCCCCTTCATGTACCACTGTGGTAGGACACACAGTTCTCTGGCAAGCTGTACCGAGAAGAAATTGAAAGCCTTATTTTACAAATTCTAACATTTTGATTTGATTTATAATGCTTTCTCAGACACGGTCTGGCCCATAATACACATATGCCAAGCTCTAAGCACCAGCAGTTGTTTTTATCTTAATCGGTGGAAAATATAACCACAAATGCATGCACAGGGTGAAGTGATTCATGGCGTCTGAGTCAGCAGTACAGTAATGTGCAAAATTAGGTCTCTACACTTTCCTGATTTTTCCCATTCAGACTTTTTTTTTCTTTTCTGACCGTAAGCACCACTGTGGTGGGGGTGGAGAAAGGAAGCACAAGTCAGTAGGTCTTACTGACCAGCCCTTTTCTTTCTCTAGTAAGTCATGTCCCTCCAGCAAGTTGCAATTCCTCTGCTCATCAGACTTCTCATCTGTGCAGAGTGAGCTACAGTAATACAGTGATTACAAAAACAACATTGATTGTGTAGCTCTAGGGGCTTTCACTGCACAGGCCTTGTCTGAGCCACGCAATGGACACTCTACTTCTCCTTGGTGCCCAGATGAGGAAACGCAGAATCAGGGATGGAGAGCAGCTTGCTATAGAGCATGCAGCTGTCTGTGGAGCAGGTGGAGTACACGTTGAACCTGGGCTGCCAGGTTCCAGTATTGTCTGCTCAAACCACTCTGTTAGAACGCAGAGACCTAAGGTTAGGAAGTAATTGAGGACCCACCAAGTGCTAGGCCCTCATTGGGGGTTGTCACACATTCTCTCACAGTGGCTTTTAGTCATTACTCACTTATTTTTTTTTTAAAAAAAAGGAAATCAGAGACCAGAGAACCGAGTCACTTAATCAGAACCACAGTGAAAGCTGAATTTGTATCTTGGCTTCTCTGTTCACACGCCCAAGCTCTTTCCTCTGCTTCACTTTGTCCGGGCAGCTCTCTGCCCTCCATGGCCACCAGGTAGGAACAGGTGTTGCAGCGGCCTGAAATGCTCAGTCAGGTCTTCTTTCTGGATCCAGCCTCCAACTCCTTCTATTCCCATAGCCCATTGATATGGAAAAATCTGTTATCAGTGGCTGCTATGATAATTTATACTGCGTCCTAAAGAAGTTGTTATTAGCGTAAAAGTTACAGTTACTGATCCTTTGCAATTTTTTTCTCTAATTTGTTTTATGGGAACAATTAAGAATAAAGTTTTAATAGGAGGACAGCTTTTCTCTCCCAGAGAGCCCGAGACCCTGCCCCTCGGCACAGAGTCATTAAAATAAGAATTTTGGAGCCATGCAGGCCAGAATGACAAGCCCAGCTCTCTTTGCTACTCACTGTGGGATTTTAGACACACTGCTTCCCTTCACTGAGGTCCAGTCTCTTTGTTTAAAGAGGCACAATGACATTTCCCCCAAGGATTGCCATAATAATTTAATTAGGTAACAAATGACATACGAGGGCTATCTGGAAAAAATTAAGCCATAAATGCCTTTGTTTTTCATGTTACATGGTTGGATACTTTCCGGACAGCTTTTGTCTATAATATGTGTTCAATAAAATGTATTCCCCTTCAATAAATCCTTAGCAGAAATCGTCAATTTATATCTACTTTTGCTTAACATATTATGTTTGAAAATAAGAAAATAACAAAAGCAGGGAGGTAGGTCTCGGAATACAAGAGTAAACACTCAAAACAATGACCTTTGTTTTCCACTGCTGTTTTTTTTCTAGGGCCTCAGGTTTTTGCTGCCGCCGACAGGGGTCAGAGAGGAGGTGTGCTGTGATCTGAGAGGCATTAAGTCCTAGCACCAGAGCAGGAAAATCAGAGTCAGAAAAATGAAGTCCAATCCTCAGCACTTCATTTACTAACTGTATGACCTCTTCAAATTATTTAAATTCTCTGTTCTTGGCTTTTCATCTGTAAAATCAGAAAAGTAAAAATATCTCTTCTGCTCTGTCAGGAAGAGCTAAACATGTGCTTAGCTCTTAGTTTAACTCTTATGGGTTATACAGGAGGATACTTTTGTCATTTCCCCTCTTATTTCAATGACTTCATAGCGAGGCTGCTGCTACTAAAGGCCTATGTTTCTTCTCACTTGTAATCTCCAAGCAGCGCTTGGGACATCTAGTATTTCGACTGTTATAAAATCTAGTACATTTTCAGTTAAATATCTTGACATTTCTTTTAAAAAGATTATTTATTCCTTATGACACCATGTGACACTACTTATTATGTGGTATTAACTTTATTATTTAAAGATTTTAATATTCTATTCAAGAAATAACAGTATCCATGAATTAGCCATTAGAAGAGTAATTTTTCTGTAGTTGACCTTCTGAATTCAACTTTTCCCCTTTGACTATTTGAATTTCATCCGTATATTGTCTAGGTTTGGTTTCTGTGTGTGTGTGTGTGTGTGTGTGTGTGTGTGTGTTGGGGTTCCCTTTCTTCAATATCTCATCATTTTGGACCTTTTGGGAATTGTAACTAAAGAATTTGAGTGTAGAATGCAACTGTGTATTCACAGAACGATGCATTCATCAAAATAAATCTCTCTACTACATTTATTTTGTGGATTTGTATTTCTGATGCACTAAAATAAGAAATGTTAATTTCTTGCAGACTATACTAAATGATTTAAAATATCTGCCAAACAGAAATGTCTGTTTCCATGTGAGGAATTTTCATAATAAAATCCTGGCACCATAGCTAAAGAGGGTAGTTTTATACAAACAGAGAGAAACGACAGCAAGTATTTTCCCTGAGGACAGTTTTAGCTACAATGTACCAATGTTATTTCTGTCTCATTTTATGCTTTTGTTTTGAAACAAATCGCAGTTTTACCTGGATGCACTCCTGGATACTCAGGAATTAGCTCTGTAAGTTGACTGGCTCTGCCCAAAGCAAGACATCCAGAAAATCGGGAGGCTCTGCCGCCTCTCCCCCTCCCCCACCCACATCTCCAGAGGGGAGAAAAGGGTTAAGGATTATTGAAGAATAGAGAAAAGGGGAGGGAGCCCCGAGGAGGCCCAGGAGCAGCAGGCCGCGCCTCCAGGTCCAGCTTTCCTCAGACGCGCAGGCGGTGGAGCTCTGAGCGCTGCTGTGAATTTGGAGGAGGGATGCTGCTGTCAGTTTTGGGGACCGCTGCTGCGAAGAGTGGGCGTGGTCTCGGCGGTGTGGATGCTTGTTAGGAAAGATGCTGGGTGCTTTTTAGTGAGGAGTCAGGGCTGTGGTGTGCGTGTGAGAGAGAGACAGAGAGAGAGAGAGACAGAGACAGAGACAGAGAGAGGACAGAGAGAGACAGGAGCAGGGAAGGAAGGAGGGAGAGAGATAGAGAGACCTAGAGGTGCTGAGAACAGAGCCGGGAGAGGGACTGAGAACAGGACTCGGGCTCTTGGACAGCCTCTGAAGATCTTTTAGGGGAGCCTAATGAATGTGAACATGGGGTCTGTCACTGGAGCTATCCTCAAGATGCTACTTCTGTTATCTACTCAAAACTGGAGCAGGGCCATAGCTGGGAATTCCTGTAAGTACACAGCAAATGCTTTAAACTTGCAGGGGTGGGTGGGTGGGGGTTCTCTGCAAAACTTTAATTCTGTTGTTTTTATGATTATTATTTGCAATTGAAATTGCTGCAAAGCTTATTGCTATAAATGAAGCATCACTTAAAAATTTTGCAAATATGATTGGGTTTACACCTGTCTTTCCTCTTGGTCTGGTCACAAAATGCAAAGTGTCATTTTTTTGTGTGTGTGTGTGTATGTCTATGAGCAGAATCTTATCTTTTCATCTTTGAATATTCATTGAGAAAGCTCAAGTTCTAGTAAAAACATTAAATTAGCATCTTAATCAGGGAATAGCCTGCGAATGTCTTCATTTCTTCCTTTTTTAGGATTACTGAGTTTTATTGGAATTATGTCTAACAAGAAAACAACTGGCAGACTTTGCATTATGCTGCATTAGCTTGGATTCCTGAAGTTTGCAATTTGGCAGACTGATAGCTGGCTGCCTCTTTAAAATGATGCCAGACTCATAACTGAAATGTGCTGCAGAATTCAGGAGCAGAATTGGTGGAGGTGAACCTCACTACTAAGAATTGTGCCCTCAGGACTGCTAAAAGAATGAGACTTGGTCACTCCTGAAAGAGGGGTTTGATTCCTACAGTTTGCTTAAAGGAAAAACATCCAGGTGATTTTTCAAAAGTATTATTCTTTAGTGGTTGAATTTTTAACTTTATAAATTTGTGATTGAATATTCTGATTCTGAGTTAAGTGATTCAGGGGGGATATGTAATTTAAGTATCATCCAAAATAATTTGGCAGAACTCTCTTTGTCCACTTTGTATTAGAGATAGAAAAAGTTTTAAAAGTTAGATATTATATTGACTTAAAATGTCTAATGGGAGAATTTTTCCCTCTTTGATCAATGATAAACAAGCTCTGCAAATACAACTTTTTATCTCTTTTATAGATTTTAAAGGAGAAGGTCATTTGCTTTTCAAGAAAGGGCTGTGAGGCCTGTTAAGGAATTTATGTTGCTGCTGTATAACCAGGTTTAGGTTGGGGGGTTGCAAATAAGGCAGTAATAAGGTGTTCGCTGTGGCACATCTCTTGAGTACACAAAAGTGCCCTGATATGGGAAGAACATTATTAATGACCTTGATGGTACAAGCTAGATGTTCATTTATACTGCATGGCTACTGTCATTTTGTGTTTCTATTCAGTATTAGCTTGTTTAATGGCATGGTGTATCTATCATTCTGAAAGAAGAGACTTCACTCAGGTGCTGCACTGTGTTTCAGATTCAGTTTTAATTTGGGTATGTAAGAATCCTGAGTCAATAAAATGTGCATATTTTCACCTAGTCAAAATCTTGGAATGCTGTCATAGTAGCATTTGACAAACATTGCAACAAACAAACAATAACACACACACACACACACACACACACACACACACAAAGTTTTGTAGAATAGGCATAAATAATTCACCCTCTAACTACTGAAATTCAACAAAAAAGGAAAGCACTAGAGGTCACTCTTACAATGTAGAGCACATCCCTGGAAGCATCCTTCCCTGAAGAAAAGCAGAGCTTAAGCCTGGCCCAGATGCAGTCCTGTCCTTTCACTATACCCCTCCTATTTGGGTTTATGGCATATTGATATGGTGGATTAGGCTACTAGTTGTTTATATTTGTTTGTTTTCTCGAAGTCTAGTAAAGGCAGATCAACATCAAATGGCTTTCTTTTGAAAGGTATCTTTTTTTTTCTTCCTTTTTATGTGGATAGTTCCCTGGCTGGGAATCGAACCCAGGCCACAGCGTTGACAGCGCCAGCGCCCAAGCCTTAGCCACTACAGCACCAGGGAACTCCCCAAAAGGTATCTTCTTAGTAAAGGAAAGTTGAGTTGCTGAGAACATCTGAGGAGAATAAATATTCATGGGTGCTTAGCTCTGGCTGAGTCTCTCTCTGACACTTAACATTTCAGTCTTGGGTCTGTTTTCTTTCAACCTTGGGTTGTTCAGGAAGTAATTTAATGCTCTTCTAAACATGAGATAAACTTAAAGAATCAATAAAATTTTAAATTATTAGGACTATTTACATATGAAAGTTGGAGTTCCTGGTTATATGTTAATAGTTGACTGTTCCTAAAGTGTCAAAATTGCAATAAAATGACTTCAAATAATTAATTAGAGTTGCATTTAGTAATTTCTTGTTAATACCACTTTGACGGTATGATTTGCAGCAGTATATATAAAAATTGTTTCCCAATTTTTATTTTATTTTTCAATTTTTAACAAGTTTTTTATTTTTTTGGAAGGAAGGAAAGTCTACTTATTACCAAGGAACTTCGTATGTTTTATTCTCTTTGAAAGAACAAGTATATATGTTTATCAGCAAGATTGGGATTCAGTGTATGGACAAGTGACCATCAATCAGCATAAGTATTTTTTAAAGTGTTACACAATAACTCCAATAATTATTCTGGGTAGGACTTTATGTTAAAACTGAATCAATCTTGAATACCAATATTAAAGTCAAGGAGAACTGAATACAAATAAAGAAAATTAAAGGTCAATCTCTCAGGTAAATAACAAAGGTCTTTTCTATTTACAGCTGATTCATGAGGAGCAAATCTGGTATCCACTGAGTGAGCCCAAGGGTGTCAGAGTGAATACTTTCCTGGGATAGGACTCTGTAAACCAGGGACAGCTCAGGGATTAGGTGCACTTTAATTTGAATGTTAGTTGATCTAATTAATCAACAGGAAAATTTCTTCACATGAGAAGGATTCTGTGCAAACACACACATGTACATACACATACATGAACATGTATGTTCATGTATGTGTATATGTTCATGTGCATATATGTATTTAAATACTTGTATTTATAATACACCAGATCCATGGGCTCACGAGTGTCTGCTTACTCCTTATCTGTCTAAAGATAAAAGATGTTGAGTGGACCACATTCTTTGCCTACTAGCACCCTACCTGACATTTCAAAAGCAGCCCCAGGTCTTTCCTCTTTGTTCTGATAGAGTTGCTTTTTTTTTTTTTTTTAATATATTGAGGGATCCCTTTCATGAAAGTTTCATGACAGATTCCCATAGAAGGGCTTGATCTTTGAGAAGTTGAACAGACCGTTTTTGATGTCTTCACTTGCTACTAAGAGACAGGCATGGAGAAGGGAGTCATCTCTTTATTTTGTAATCGTCCTTATGAACCTACAGCTTCTTTGTGATCATTAAGACATTGTTGGGGGCAGGGTGGACTCACTGCAAAAGAAGGAACTGGTGTACGTAGTAAGGCAAGTAAGAGTTTTGCTTTCATTTTTACTCTTGCAGATCATGTGATGGAGGCTTTCTGGCTGCCTCGGGTATACTGAGCCTTACTCTGATAATATTTCATGTTGACCAAGTAGCTTATGCACGACTTAATTAGAAGTAACTTCATCCTGCGTTCTTTCTTTTCTCTAATTAAAAAAAAGGCTATCTCTGATATCTAACCTGAAAGGAGCTGT
This sequence comes from Lyroderma lyra, assembly GCA_004026885.1. Classification (NCBI taxonomy): domain Eukaryota; kingdom Metazoa; phylum Chordata; class Mammalia; order Chiroptera; family Megadermatidae; genus Lyroderma; species Lyroderma lyra. The sequence continues at coordinate 193,776 of PVJL010001269.1, read as the reverse complement.
AAAAATATGTTAAAATCAGCAATAGATAAAGGTGATCACTTGAGTAGAGGATCACTCTTCTGGACTCTGGAATGTACCCTGAAAGCAACTGGACAGATTCTGAAATTATTAAAACTCAACCTTGTAATTCTTTCTGTAAGTTTCTTCTTTTTCTCCTCCTCCCCCTGAATTCCTTTGTGTAACAAAAAATAACTAGAATACAACAGTAAAGTACTGATAAACTATAATTATATGATGCAATAGATAAATAGCTGGCCTTTAGACATAAAGCTGGGCATGCATGTTGATTCACTTTCTACCAGCAACACCGATTTTTATTAATTTGGTACATTCTTGCCACTCCTGTTTGCCTGTATCCCAAATCATTTTGATAGGAGTAGCCTCCAGCTGTAGAATAGCACAGCTCATAGCTAACAGGGGGATCAAACATATGACTTTCACATGATTTCTAGTGATTACTATAAGTAATAAATCTTTTAATGTCTTCTAAAATAAATTGTGAAATTTGTATTATACATAAAGTGTTTCTTTATGGGAGCTGATCTCTATATCAAATTTGAAATATTTAATCTCTTCAGTGAAAAAAAATTAATGGAATTATATAACATCAGTTATGAGATAATGTAATATAATATTTAGCTCAGAGGTGGTTAAAATATGGCCTATGGGCCAAATACGGCCCGCTGCCTGTTTTGAATAGTCTGTTAGTTAAGAGTGATTTTTACATTTTTAAATGTTGGAAAAAAATTAAAAGAATTCATTGTTGCTTAAAAGAATTATGTGAAATTCAGATTCAGTCATCTGTTTTTCTCATTAATAAACCTGTATGGCAAAAAAAAATTTCATGCTCAATTATTCTTATATTTTAAATTTTACCAATAAAATTCTCTTTAAAATGATTTTCCTCTTATTATATAAGGACTTACATAATATTCTTTACTATTTGGCCCTTTATAGAAAAACTTTGTCAACCCTTGATTTAAATAATATATAATATAAAAAATTGATGAGACACGGATAGTATGTAAGTTACAATGCTATGATAAAAACTTTTAAAAATTAAATTTATTGGGGTGACATTAGTAAATTTACATAGGCTCCAGGTGTACATTTCTACAATACATCATTTATGAGTCAGTTCTCCTTCCATCATTATATATTTGTCTTAGCTATTTAACAAATACATACTTGTAGAGTTGCAGTACTGAAGGTAACAACTACTGTTGCTAGGGACTGTAGCAGAAGAAAGTTTCAAGTTAGTATCTTCTTCATATGTTCCCTCTTGAAGATTTTATTGTTCAGAAGTCTTATTTCAATGAGTATGAATTATTTATAACTATTTGTAAAGTTTTAATTTTGGTTGCTAAAGGGGCACTTTCAACCTCAAGTATTCCCATTAGTATAAGAAGTTCAGTAAAGTGTGTAAGTCATGCATCTTAGATGTTTTGATTAAGAATTCTGTTGTTACTGTGTACTTGCATGAATATAAAATATTGCACCCTCTCCTAACCAGAAATTTGTATTTGGAAACACCGATCGTATGAGGGAAATGATCTTGTTGGAAGAATGTTCTTCTTCTTATGACTTTAATGGTAGTCGCTTCCTAAAAATCTGAAATTAGTGGGCTCTCTCCAACAAATTGAAAACTAGATTTTCATCTAAGCACTGTCTATTGAGAATTCATAATAATTAAGCAGGTGCCTTTCACCTACTCATGTCAAGATAATTAATTTTTATGTAAATGTCTTGTCCATTTACAATTGCATTTACTTTTCATCTCTAAGAGCTGATGATTGGCTTCATTTTATTTACATTACACTTTACTACAGTGTCTTAAAAAATTAAGTTAAAAATGTAACAGGATATAATTTTTAAAAATTCTTTTCATTGAAATGTCATTGTAACATTTTTGCCCCAAATAAATGGCCATATGTTAAATTGGTTTATTTTTCTAATATTGTTTATAATAGTTTATCTCTAATAAAGATTTCTGTCTTAAAAAAGGACCAATTTCCAAATCAAAGACAATCTAGCACAGTCTCATAGAGTTTACTAAAATGTGATTTACTCTGTGTGTGTCAACAAGAATTATGATGGGGTTTATGACTATTTACTGTGAATAAGATGATAAGAGATAGTGACTCATTACATGGTTCTAAATGTTTTTATAATAGAATATCAGTGTTGCTTTACAAATGCTTATTTTTCAAATTTGATATTGTATTTAGGAGTTGAATCCTTTTTATCTCATATAAATCAATATTGGGGCCTTAATAATGTCAACAAATGCATCATATGACCTTTAGGCTGCCAATTAGTCAGGTTATCTAAGAAGTCCTTCATTATCCTTTTAAAAAAATTGTCTTTCCTCCTTAGTGATAACAAAGTTTACAGAATGGGCCAGCCACTGAAAACAGCAGGGAAAATAATAAGGATATATCCAACTTTTTACATGAATCTCAGATATGCACACTCAGATTAGTAGGTAGATATTTCTGGTGAAATCTTAAATAATGCAGATTTTGATCTTTTTTTCAGTGGCCTGATATCTCAGTTATTGTTTAGCTTATATTTTGTTTTCATTTTTATTGGTTCAAAAATTTTGACCTTAATAACTTGTTTAGTATTTATCTAGAGTCATTGCAGATTTTCAGGTTAACTAGTGTGATAGGGAAGGGTTACTCCATCACAGAATATGTGCTTAAAATAGGAGCTATTTCATGAATTAACCACATTCATGGGTGGCAAGAGCTGTGGTGTTGGTGGTGGTGGTCGTAGGGTGAATTCTCATAGACTATGTGAATAATTGATTTAATGGTTATTTCGGTTAGACACTTTTAGAAATACACTTTAACAAGCACATCTTTAAAAAAATAGGTCTTGAATTGCAGCATCAAATGCTAAGGTCAGTTTGATTTTTGTCACTTTAAAAAGAAAACACTCATAAAGATAAATAAGTGCCCCAAACTAAATGCAGACAAAAATTATTTAGGAGACCTTATGACTATCACTGAAAGTGCTTGAAGAATGAACTCACCAAAAAGTCTTAATTAGCTGAGTATACGTAAATGAAATAATTTATCCTAAAGGTTAATATTGTAATTTGAAGGCTTTGAGTTTTTAAAATCAGTTTAAAATTCTGTGAGAAATAATGGTTTACTCATAACTCTTAAGAATAAATTGCATTTCTAAATAACAAAGATGTCCTTGACCATTAGATTATCGTCATAGTTACTGTTTTGGGGAAACTTTGGTGTCTGAGATTTCAACATGGAAATTTCTTCAGTGGGTTGGTTCTAAGGCTGTCATTGTCTGGCTATGTGGTTCAATTAGATAGATACATATACGAGGGCTGTCCGTAAAGTATCCATCCATGTAATATAAAAATTGAGGCATTTATAGCTAGATTTTTTTTCTGGACAAGATATATATATGTGTGTGTGTGTGTGTGTGTGTGTGTGTGTATATATATACATATATATATATATATTTGACTTCTAGAATTATTGTTCCTTTTTATATCTAGGAATTTAGACACTCCACAGTGCTATTGCTCCAGAGTCCTGGTGACTCTTTGTTGGTAAAGACCAACATGTTACTGCACAAGTAAAGATATTTTTGTTTGACTTTTGGAGGATACGTTTTTTCCAAAATGTCTTTTGCCAAGGTATTCACAGTCTTGGTACTTAAAACTACAGTAATATGTAATGGAAAAGAATGTACATGCAAAATCCATTACAAATGATCATTATTGCTTCAGTTCTCCTGAGGAAAATTGGTATTTGGAAGATGAAGGGATGTGTATATTTTTTTCTCCCAATGAAGTTTCATTATGGTTCATGGAAAAGTGGTACTCTGGTAGTAAAACTTGAGAAATAGCATAACAGGAGGTAAAAATGAGCCTGTTTATGTTACAGTTAATGAGTCATTCCAATGTAATAATTGGAAAAGTGAGTGAAGCCTGAAAACGTTTGATACTTTAAGTAGTTTAAAATTAGTAAGTATAAAAAAATTTTAATGCCATAAGTATTTAATACAGCAGTGATGAAATTTACCTCTAAGGTTTTTTAATCACAAAGGAAAAAAATGGTGTGATATGTATCAGTTGGCCGAAAGTTCTAATTACTCTTTTAATTAAGCACTACTCTAGAATAAGATATTATGTGCTTCTAAGTTGTAAAAGACATATTTGTTTCTGTACTATTTTTTTTTCTGCTGATAATTAGGGTACTTATAAGTGAGGTCACAGGTTGGTAGTTTAGAAACAGCATGTAAATATGAGTATATAAATTCACCTGCCTTGCTAAATTACATTTATGGTACAGTTTTTAGACAAACTATAACCTGTAATTATATTACTTGACTTACTGTGAAGTTATAACCTCTACAGAGATACTTTAAATGTCTTTTAAATAAGGGAACTGATAGGAATTTGTCCCAAGCCTTAGAGTTGGTAGATGCCTAGATGACATTGAACAGACATTTGAACCTTGTAGCCCACACCCCAAGAGCCCTACATTTCCTGTCAGTATAAACCAGTTACCTTTGCTATACCAGACCCCATGGAGAGCTATCTTGAAAAATTTGAAGAACTTAAAATTTAACTTTAAAAAAATCACTCTGTGCTAATAGGTTCACTCTAAAAGATTGAAAGTGTATGCTTAGATCTTTAAGACTTGTCTTTAGTTTTCAAAGTTATTAATATGTGTTTGTCTTTTAAAAATATGTTAATCAGCAGATAACCAAGCAGAAGGAGGGAAATGAGTTGCTGAGATGAAATTGTCATAGTGTTTGTGTGTGTGTGTGTGCACGTGCATGCATATGTTGGAAGCTATTGTGGATGGGAATTGGGAAACAGCCCATATTGGTAGAGAAGTGGAAAACACTGCCCTTAGGTGACATATTTTTAATTAAGTAGTGTCGGAATATAGAATAACATTCTTTCTTATTTGGTATCATACCAGAATGACCTGCAGTATGGTTTTAAATCAGTATATAGGATTAAAAAAATAGCAAGAGGACTTTTGGGATCCAGTTTAAACTCATTCCTAATAGAGGGACATTGTTGCCCTTTTTGATCCCAAGGTGCTTTATTTTCTAGGGTATGACATGAAGATCTCAGGGTCCCCAACACTTAACTCAATATCTAGTCAGTCCCAGGGTGCCAGTCTTTCTGAGCATGGCAATCAAAGCAGGGAATGGCAGGAGAGACTTTGGCTTAAAAGCCAGTAGGTAAACTGAAGCATAATTTAACTCTCGAAGACAATGCAGTAAAGTGATCCTGCTACTGAGAGAAGGGCATTATAAGCAAAGTTTAACATTTTTCACATCATTCACCTTTATCTCTCAGTTTTGGCTGACTTCAAACAAAAAAGAATCTCTCTCTAAGGCAGAAAGCTGGATGGAAGCTTAGTGATCCCCATAATTAAGCATTTATAATACATATTTACATTGCCATGTTTTAGATGTTTAGGACTTAATTAAAAGAACATTGCTAAAATAAAAGCAATTCTATCTAAAGTGGTGGTGAGGGAATTCTGTGCAAGGTTGAAAGCTGCTCAATTAGGCTCTTTTGTTCCACTGTGTGTATGATTTCTGTGCTTATTTGAACTATTGTACTTTAACATAAAGCCTTTATTATAATCCTGTTATGAAAACTTCATGCGCCTGTAAAATGTCATAACACAACCTTAAGTATCATAACACATGTAACCTTCTCTAAGACAGACAAAAGAGGGAGATAATTTGGAAAAAGAGCTAGGATACATTTAAGAAAGAAAAGAGCAAACACTGAAGATAACATTTCAATGTCTTAAAGTCAGCATCCTATGGGACCTAATCACAAAACAGAACATGATAAAATATTTCATGGACAAATATCTACTAGAGAAATGAAAACAAAAACTAATAAAAATATAGTGTAGAATTTTAGGTACTAAGAATAAAATGATGATCACAATAATTTGCTGTGCTTGACATGTAAACCTGATCCATTTATCGGCGTGGCCTTGTAAATGATCGCATTTATTCCTTGAAAGCTTTGCTATGTGCTTGCCTATGGAATGGTTTCTTTCTAATCTCTCTCCATATAATTGCAACATGAAATAGATTAGCATGAAAAGAATGTATGTAGTATCATTAATCACTGAACCATTCTCTAGAGAGGATGCTGGCAGTTCTCTGTTTTTATGAGTTAGCAAAATTGAGCCTTTCGTGATCATTTTCCTCTTTCATTTTCCTGGATGTGAGGATGCTCTGGCTGTGGCATCTGTCATCTCAGTGATTGCCAGGGTCGATTTGGCTGATACAACTGGCGAGGCAGCTGTCCGCTTCCTCCCTCACTGTTTCCTCTGACTCTATTCCTTCCATTCCATAGCATACAATATTTTAAATTTCTACACATAGTATTGTATTTCTAGGTAAGTTTTCCATTGGTATAGTTGATCAATTTTAAGGCTTTTATCAAAAAAGAAAGCTGGTCTTGCCTTGAAGGAATTTCATTGTTAGGGGTTTTCCAACATTAAGTTCAGACTTCATTAGCACAGTGAACAAAATACCTTCCTACTCTGTATTTGCTGATCTTTCCGCCTATGTCTGTTTTAGCTGCTTTGTCTCCCTCATAATCCTGTCCCAATCGTGTCCTCCAGCTATCACCTGGCCTTTATGTCTGCTGTTTTCTTTGCCTGAATGGTCCTCAGTTACTTACTCCTAAATCTTCCTGGGAAATGTCTACACAAAGCACACCTCCCGTCCCTCGTCTATAGAGCCTTACTTGATCATGCCACCCTAACTCTCACCATTCTTTTAGCAGAAATTCCATAGCACCTTGAGTGTTCACCTATTAAGACCCTTTTCATAGAATGAGAAACTGATTTAAAAAATATGTCTCCTTTACAAAACTGAAATCTTTGCAAAGCAAAGGTATTATTTTAATCGTATCTGTATCTGCAACACCCAGCACAGTGCCCGGAGTAAAGAGAAGGTTCACTAAGTGTGCAAAGGCTACATTAATAAATGGCTTTCCCCCCAGTCATTATACCCCCTCCTTTACAAAAAAAGGAGATGGAAATAATCAAGTTAGGTAAGTTGGAGTATTATGTGTTATTTTAATGAACAAATCATTCTGATTTAGAAGAAAATTTATTTTTGCTATTTTTTAAAAAAACTTTATTGGGCTTTATATTTATTTTATCACATTTCATATAGTTAGGTTGAATACTTCATTCTGGTCTATCATAATCCATTAAGATATTATGATAGCCAACTTACTCTTATTGTTTCTATCTCTCTCTTCCCTTCCACACCCCCTTTTTTACTTATAGATAATGTAATCTGATAGGCCACTGTATCACATCCTTTTGGAGAAAAGATTCAAATGGACAATTGAAAAATACATCAAGAATGTAAGTTGGGAAAGCATTTTGCTGTTACTGGTTGAAACTAATCAAGTGAGTGAAGCTGTCTTCCCATTGAATCCCTTTTCAGTGGTGTTGCTGGGATCCCACGTGGTGTCCTCCATTAGCTCCCACTGCCGGTTGCCATGAGGAGTGACCACTGCTCTGTTCTTTGTCTTTATTTCCTTTTATCTGCCCCCGATGCTCTCTTCCCGCCTCTACCTGAGAGTCTCTGATATCCTTTTGAGGTGTGCATCTTAGTGCTACAAAAAGAAAATGCTTCGCATGATTTCCCAATAGTTTTGTATTTTTGAAGCAAGTCATTTCCTTTGAAATGCATTATTCTGTTCTAAATTCTCCTTCAATAAGTCTTAGAGATACAGAGGAGGATAATTTACTGCCCTTTATTAAAATCACCTCTTTATTTATAACCTACACTCCCACAACTGTTATCAAACAAATATTATTTTATCCCCTTCCAAATTACTTTTTCCTTGATGTAATTGAGCTCCAGTTATATTGTAATTTGCTCTGTGTGTTTCTCATGCCCCCTTCCCCAAAGTTGATTTTGCAGTTTGTTTTCTCTGGCACTTTTCCACCTCTAATCTGTAAATCTCAGAGCACACAGATTCTCCCCCTTTTTTTTTTTTCCTGTAATACCTTCTATGCCTAGCCCCAAACAAATAAAACATAAATAAAACAAGCAATCATCATTCTAATGATGTCTTTAAATTCAATTTAAAATTTGTCTAATTTTAAATTTGTAGGATGCCCTCCTCATATCGGGAATTGGGACAGATGTTTGCCATTCATTATTTCACTCAGTCTTAACACAGCATCTGTTCACATCCAGTCATTTCTTTGTGCACGTTTTCCCGTTCTCTCCACTGCATTTCTCTTGTGGCTAAATAGTCTTTGTATTTATCTTTTTTAATGGTTCATGGTAACCTACCAAGTAGATGTGCTCTTATTTAAACATTACTCCATTTTGAGCCAATTGGGTGTTCATTGATTTATTTTTAAATTCTCTTAGTCTACCAATATCTGCTTCTCGTTGTATATGACTATCTTAAGATTCTTTAATTCTCTAAGATCAGAGTATCTTAAAGTGTTTACCGATGTCAATGTCATGAAGTGTTCAGTGTCTTTGTCCCACTCTGGCAAAGATACACATCCCTTTTGGAAGGAGAAATTTAAAACGTAGCTGTCTTACATCCTTCTCTTTCCTGTTCAAGAATTTATAACACTTAAAGATGGTTCTATGTCTCTTCTAGCAGTATCATTTGTTCAAACATGAATCAGAGGTGATGGGTAGAGAATGCCACATTTGACAGATCTCAGAAGTGCATCTGTCACCCTCCAGGAAACCTGCTCAGTCATCAATTGGTCTTGTCAGTTATACACCCAGCCGTCTAGTCTCTACAGCCCTTAGCTGAAGCATCAATCATCCCTACATGTGTCCCTCTCAAGAGCTCAATTCCTGTGGCTTCTGATGTGCAAATGCAGGTTTTGGTTGTGGCAGTGAGCCTAGTGTCTTCCCCAGAAAGTGAGGGTCACAGTGAGCCTAGTGTCTTCCTCAGAAAGGGAGGGTCACTATTTATGGGAAGAACCTTTTAGCTGTTATATCACGCCTCCCTTAGATTTTGATTTCCTTCTGGCACCTTAGAGTTTTGTCTTCTTTTTTTAAAATTTATAATTTCTTCCATAGTTGTGAGAAAAATTTCAACATCTCAGGAAAACAGACTAGTATTCCTCAATACTTTTATTCCCTCTGTAATTGGGAAAGCAAGCTATATTGTATGAGGATGACAATGAAAAAGAAAACACTTCAGATTTACAATTTTGAATGAGAACTCTGTTTCTGTTACTAAACCAGTACCAATGCTACTTGAGCCCATCTCCCGGAGAGTAGATATGGTTCTGTGAAATAGCTGATATGCCTTTGAATGGTGTTCCTCATTAATCCCAATCTCTTATTTAAAAAAAAGAAAGATACCAGAGACCTTCAGGGCACATTGTGCTTCACTCTTTCTTTGACTGTTGACGTCTACTCATCTTTATAGCCCAGCATTCTTTATAGTTATGCCTGAGGCTCTTAATAGTTCCTCCTTTTTACACATAAGCAATATACTGTACCTTTAAATATCTGCTCTATCAAACAAAGCAATGAGATTATCATCTTAATATTTTTTTGATATAACAATATTGACGAGCCACTTTCTGGCCTCCTTCTAGCTTCCTGATTCCGTATGTAAAAAGTATTATGGAAAAGTGATTTTTGTAGAGCGTTAATAAATTGGTTCTAAAATGAATTTCTTCCTCATTTGTATAAGACAGTTTTTATGTGGACTACTGTGACTCTGCACTTAAGGCAATCTTTCACCAAGTGCACCTTCACAGTTTCATAGCTATTTGCTTGGAACTAATTAGATATTGTTGAAAATAAATGTATTTAAGCACATGTTTCATATGCTAGGTGAAGTACCAGCTGAAATACTACAAGCAAATAGCTAGCTAATCCCAGAATTGAAATTTATTGCATCTTTTAGAATGAATCGTTTTAAAAATTAAATGATATAACTGATGCCCAGCACTGAAATGTAGCATTTTTAGCGGAGTGGTATGAACTGAGAGTTGTGATCAACTTCTGTTCTTTATGTTTAACAGGCATTTCTCAATTTTACATTTTACATTCTTCTAAAAGTAAGAGATGCAAACAGAGCAAGTCCCTTATTTTCTAAGTGAGCTTCCAGTGTGATGTACAGAAAAGCAAATATCAAAGTTACCCTAGAGTTTCCAGATTTTGGAAGGTGGGAGGGATAGATCCACTCAATCTCTAAAACAGCTACATGTGTGTTTCTTGTTCTAGTTAGGGCAGTAGGGTAAAATCGTAAATCCCTGCCATTCAGGGGCCTAAAACCAAATGAAGAAGACAGAAAGACATGCCCTAACTCTAATAAGAAGCAGAATCGGATATGCATTCCATGTTATTCTAGATATCTGATGAAACACCATTCTGATTTATTTGGTCACCAATGTGTTTCCTCTCATTTTCTTTAAAAATAAATAAATGACCAGTAGTATTACTAGAGTTGGCATAAAATAAGTTTTTTTTTTATATATTTCACCGACTGTGAGTTGATAGTTTGGACATTTATCGCCATGAATTACAGTAGGTGAATGGGCTCCATGTTAAATGAACCTTGTAATTGCAACCTTTGGGACTCCGCTTACTTTTCGGTTGGCGCTGATAATTTAGAGAATTATACCTGAGAAAGAAAGAAATACTAGCTAAGTATATTATAAACAGGTTTAGTGAAATAATGTTTACATTCCCTGGATGTATTTGGTTTCATACAATTACTCTTCATTGAGTTGGGCGATTGCTCATTCAGTCTGTTAAAACATTCCTTACCCTTGTAATTTCTGAGACTTCTTGGGGTTTCACCTTACTCTGCTCATTTTATTCATTTATTCACTCAACAAATATTTAGTAAGCCTCTGCAGTGTGCTACCTTTCACTACCCATGTCTTCAGTATCAGTGATTTTGCAGTGTTATAATGGTTGGAATCAGTTAACTTCTTGTTATCAATTGAGAGTGAAAGTTTTGACTCTCAAATACATAATGCTTTTGTGATTACATTTTATGCCTAAGATTTTGCTTTCCTTTAACACAAAATGTACAGTACTATTCAAGGTGCTTTCAAGGTTGCCACTGTTCGTATAGGTAATATGCTCAGCTGCTGCTTTGACTAACTTTTAACCAGCCCATCCTGGGCTTGCAGCTCAGCTTTGCCACTTTCTAGTTCGGTAGAAAAGCATACTATAGTGTGATAAATGTGATGAGAGAGGAATGCAAGGCATTTGGGGTGGTTATAGGAAGAGCATCAGAGAAAGCAATTTCTTGAAGGACAAATAGGAAAGCCAGGAAGGGAAAGAAGGGGGAGGCACATTCCAGTTAGAATGAGCCCTACAAAAGCATGGAGTTTTTGCACACAACACAGGTAGTCCAGGAGAACTGGCCGAAGGTGTGGAGTGGCAGCAGGTGAAGTTAAAGAAATAGTCATGAAGCAGCTAAGTCATGGAGAGTCCTGTGTATAAAGCTCAGGACTAAGTGTTTTATCCAGACTCTCAAAAATGTCATCTTAACATTGTGTTATGGGTGCATGTGTGCATGACACTGATTAGATTTACATTTTGTAAAGTTAAAACTCCCTGCAATTTAAAGGGTGGGAGTGACTAGGGAAGGGGAATGGCGTCTAACCTGGGAAGATAGCGCTCAGATATTTAAGTGGGAATTAATTCATGTAAGAAATAAAAGCTACAGAATAGCCCAGAGAGTGGCAATGGTAATAAAGAGCAGGTAGCAGACTTCTGCCATGTGAACATGTCAGACTGACAATGTCGTGACTGATTGAAAGCAGAGGTTCATGGGAGCAAGGAGAGATCAATTCCAGTTGGTGGCTTTTACGTTTGTTTTATTTCCTTTTTTTTATCTTACCTTTACTTTTCCTTTTTCCCTCCCCACCCTGGCCAGGTTTTGTTTGAATCCTTTATTAAAATTAAATTTTTTGGGGTGACATTTGTTAATAAAATTATATAGGTTTCAAGTGTACAGTTTTATAATACATCATCTGCATATTGCATTGTGTGTTCACCACCCAAAGTGAAATCTCCTTCTGTTACTATGTATTTGACCCCCTTCACTCTTTTGTACATCACTCCTTGCTCCTTACTCTCTGGTAACCACAAAACTGTTGTCTGTCTATGAGCTTTTATTTATTTGTGTCTTGTTTGTTGCTTTCAGTTTTATATCCCACATATGAGTGAAATCATATGGCTTATGACTTTTTCCATCTGACCTAATTTGCTTAGCATGATAATCTTAAGATCCATCCATGTTGTTGCAAATGACAGTATTGCATCTTTTTTATGGTTGAGTAGTATTCCATTGTGTATATGTGTCGTATCTTTATGCAGTCATCTATCGAAGGAAACTTTGGTTTCCATGTCTTGGCCACTGTGAATAATGCTGCAGTGAACATAGGGATACATATATCTTTAGGGATAAATATTTTCAAATTTTTTGGGTAGCTACTCCAAGAAGCAATTGCTGGGTCTTATGGTAATGTTATTCTTAATTTTTTGAGGAACCTCCATATTGTTTTTCATAGTGGCTGTACCAATTTACATTCTTACCAGCAGTGTATGAGATTTCCTTTTTTAAATTTCTTGTTTATCTTTGTTTATTCCTTTTCATTTTTAAAGTTTTTGAGATTGTGTAATATTATAGACAGATTCATGCCATGCTGATATATTGAGTAAAATCTTTCTGAAATACGGCTCATACAAAGTACTTTCTGGCATTGCATGTCATAGCATTTTAATGACAGCTCTTATTTTTGGCAGGGACAAGAATATATTCTGAATTAAAGGTTTCATGAATATTCTCCTTCCCCATAACTGACAATTATGATGTTTTCCTCCTCTCACTCAAATGTCTACCGCCGTGCCACCCATTTGGCTCAGATAGTAGAGATTCAATACTTAACCCTTATGACAAAAGGCTGAATTCCTATAGTTTGGTTGTTTAGATGCTTCGGGACAAATGCAGTCTGAATGAAAGTATCTATCATTTGATGTGTAAAAAGAGGACCTAGATAAAGTGGAAAAGCAAAAGTTGATTAAAATTTTATACTGTACTCTTCAAATTATGTTTAACTTAATTAAACATTTACCAAATGACTGCTACGTTGAAGCCTGTCGTAGAACACAGGTATATAAAGATGTATGGACTCTGCTTTCAAAATGGGAGAAGCGGGGGGGAGGGGAGGAGAGAGGGAGGTGGGGAGAGAGAGGAGGAGGAGGAGGAGGATGAGAAAGATAAATGATACAGTTCATTATGATGGTACTAAATGTACCATTTTGGGAAATGTCACATCATTTTGAATCCTTTTCTTTTGTTATATCTAGGGATTCAGAAGCCATAGGTGAATGCTATTAAATTATTGACCATATTTAATATTCCCAAGCATTGAGAAGAGCCAAGGTAATTGCCCCTCCAGAGAGCTTTAATTCTCCAGTGCGTTCTGTAGGGTTACACAATCTCGTGAGATTTAAGAATCTGTGGCAGAAAACGTTTGAGGCTTTCAGTTGCTCTCCAGTAGTAACTGTTAAATTTTTAAAATATGCCCCTGGATATATCCACCTATGAAGAAAAACCTGGAGGGTTTTTATTCCAAGTTGTTAAGAAATAACCTTTACTAATTTATAAGTGACTCAGAGGATTTATGGAAAATAAGAAGAAAAGAAGAAGAACTCTTTAAAAAAATTTACACTTTTAAAAGTGTTTTTACTTGAACATCAGAATTTCAAGTAAAAAACCCAGTAACTGGTCTTTAAAAGCTATTTTAATTGATGTTACTATTTAGCCAACTCTCCTTAGCCATCTAGATTACAGAATTTGTAGTACACTATTATTTACCTTAAATTTTGCTTAAAAACAGCAAACACATATTCAAATTTATACCCTACTAATATAAATTCTCTACATTGCAAAGAACTTGAGGTATTAAATGAACTGTAATAAAATGTGGTAATTTATATTTATTTTTATTCAACCACAAAATATATTTATTATGTTGCAACTCTAAAAAATATAAAAGGACCTGTTCTTCCAGATGTGCATATTATGAATCAGTTTACAATGAAATTAAATCCTTAGTACTGAGGACTAAGATAGTAATATTACAAAAAAATCTTGACTCTGGTCTATGACGAAAACTTCCTCCAAGTTAATTGAAATATGTTGTATAGTCACCCCTCAGTATCTATGGGGGTTTGGTTCCAGGACCCACAGGGATACAAAAATCTGCCTAACTACCTTATATAAAATGGCAAAGTATTTACATATAACCTATAGTTGCATATAGGCTAAGTGATTCCTATACATCATTGCACTGCATGAATTTAGCATAGTGCTTGGGCATGTTACAAATTCAAGTTTTGGTTTTGGGAATTTTCTGGGATTAAAAATGTATTTTTGATCTGCTAGTGGTTGAATTTGTGAAAACATGTGAGTGGTAGACTTTTATGCCAGTAGTAGATTGGGAAGGGGTAGGTAGGGCAAAAATGACGTTCAAATAGAATCTGTACTATATTGATTTCTTTTTCCTGTTGTGACTCAGTGTTTTCTAGAACCTGGTAGAGATTTTTAATGTCATTTATAGCAAAATATTATCTTCAAAAGGTTAAATAAGCCAACTTTTTGCAGGTGATATCTGGATTATCATCGATGCACATTTAAAGAAATCTCACTACAGAGAATTATGTTCCATTGTTGTCTGTTACATAAAGAACCTCACCTACCCCACATTGTGTTCACGTAGGACAATGTACTCAATGTAGTTGCTCCAATAACTTTTTAAAAGTTGAGGCAGTGGAGTGGGAGAGTGGTGCTGGTAGCATAACATAGTCATTAAAGGTAAAGAGGTTGAATGGAAAAAAAAATCCCAAATATTTCAGCAAGAAATTGAAATTCTCTGAGCTTCAATTCCATATCTGGGCAATGAAGACAACATCTTCCTTACAGGATTATTGTAAGGATTTAATATAGCTAGGGCATAGCATATAATACATTAACTATTAACTGTTGTTAGCATTTTTCTCTAGAGGCTCTGGTTAAAATATCATTGGTACATTGGCATGGATCAGTTCACCCTATTAATGCCTTGGTTGATAAATGTGAAGTCAATTTGTAGTAGATTAGATGCTGACATATGTCAGGGAAGTACTTGAGTGATGCCTCAAGGAGAGGGTGTCATTTACATTGAAACTGCTGAGGGTGTATTTGTTTAAGTATTTGTTTAAATACTTGGTCAATGCCACAGCATTTTCTAGGAACTAAAATGAAAATGACAATATAGCCAACAAAACAAAGTGAAAACTTACAACAACATTCTTTCTAATTTCAGGGAAGTGTGAATAGAATTATATAGAACATTAGCATAAAAAAGCAAACATTTTGAATGAGGCTATTGAAGTTTGTCTTTTATTATGGAAATTATCAGTTTTTAACCATGGTAGTCTTGAGAAGTAAAATGACATTTCATGTTCACTTGTTAATACCATCAACTCTAAGCATTATTTTAAGTTCTAAGTCAAATGACAGATATTGAAAGATTTTTTTTTTTTTAAACTGTGTTTTGAGGCCGAAAGTGAATCATGGTGGGAAATATATAGGAATTGAAACACATCTTCTATTTTTAAATAATTTATTATCTAATTCAAAACATAGTACATATATCTAAGATAACATTAACAGCTAATATAGTGGTATTTGCAAACAATATGTGAACTCATATACCCTGACAGACATGGAAGTAGATGAGTTACCAGTATTTGGTTTAGATACAAGTAATGTTATTAGAATGTTGTGAGTGAGATGAAGGACTTAGAAACATTGCCGGTGCATCCTGCAGTCTCATCTCAGGCTTGTAGTCCTCTCCAAGCTCCCATGTTTGTTAGCGGGGTTTAGTTCCTTGCAGCTGAGGCCCTCGATTTCTTGCTTGCTGTAAATGTGGGGCTGTTCTCAGCACCTAGAAGCACCCACCATTTCTTGCCATATGGCCCTTTACACAACATGGCAGTTTGCTCCTTCAAGGCCAGTGGGAGCAGTTTTACTTAGGCTTCATGTCTTCTCTTGACTTCTGTGTGTCTTTGACCTTTAAGACTTTTTGAAGGCCTCCCCTGATTAGGTCATGCACACCCAGGGTAATAATTTCCCTTTTGAGTAACTAGAAGTCAGCTAAATCAGGGACCTTAATTAACTACATCTGCAAAAACTCATTTGCCATGATATAATGTAGTCATAGGAGTGCTATTCCACTGTATTCACAGGTTCTGCCTGTACTCCAGGGGAGGGAGTTCTACAAACTGTCTACTACAACAAGGGTCTGGACTCTTGGGGTTCTCTAAGAATTCTACCTGCTGAGGGACTCACACACTTGTCTGTGCAGCCCATGCTACCATACTACCTACTATATTTAAGGAGATCAGAGGCTGGAAACCTCCAAGTGTCCTTGAAACAGTGGCGGTTCTCTGGTGGAGGTGTGGCCTTGTTGGAAAGAGGAAGCTTCCAGAGATCAGAACGGGCATCAGCCTTTTCTCCCTTTGATTCAATTCACACCTGCTAAGCCAGCTTTTAACTAAATTGCCAAAGACAGAGTGAAAATACACCCCTGCCCACATGCCAGCCCAGCTTGCCTCTTGCTTGATTATGAAATCAAACACAATAATCTTAGCCAATGAAATGGAAATATTCTCCATCTAATTTCATGTAATTACTCAGAGAAGCTCATTATTTCTAGTTGGCTTGGTTCCCCACCCCCTCCACACCCTTAGTTAGAAATAGCTATTCATTATAATTGGTTTACGGACTCACCTACTAAAATGCATTTATCTGCAGAAAAATTCCTTATTGCTACGAAGCATTTCAGCCTTCATCTTTTGGTGTGGTATTTTGAGATTCAAATAACAACTCTTAAAATAATTTAGAAATAAAATGGAGTACTTGTTCACGAATGTTGAAATATCATCTAATATGACTAGAAAAGGAATTGAATTGAGGCTTACCCAATTTTCCCTCCAGGAATCAAAGTCTAAAACATGGCAATTTCAGGTTGAAAATATCAGTTAATGGAAATAGCACACGCTTAGGAGGTCACTGTTGCTGTGACTTCATGAACATGTGATTTAGCCGAGTATAGCATGCTCTAACTACATCATCAAAGGTGTCCAAATGAAGAGATGCCCCATGCCCTGTGACTTCCTTTCCACTTTCCTTATGAATTGTGGCTGCTCAATTTCTGCATCATATGTAGTCTTAAATTCTATTCTTCTGGAGCAATTGAAATAACTCTGAGGTTCAAGAGATATACAGAAACGTATGGCCTATTTGACCATTAAAATTATTCCTTATTAAGAAAAGAATGCATTACAAGGACTTTTACCTCCCTTTTTAGGTTAATGATTCTGTGACAATTTTTTTTTTTAAGAGAGATGAGTAACAATGTGGTTAAGGCATGTTAAACGCTGCTCTCTCTCTTTTTCTACTTCTTAAGGGATAATTCTTGTAAGATTTTATAAGAGATACACAGCTAAATTTTATTCAGTTCCAATTCTTGATTTTTTTGAATTTATAATAAACGCTTAAGGTAGCAATCACAGACACTTAAATAGTACTTACTATATACCAGGTACCAGTACTCTTTATATGCTGACTCAATTCTTAAAAAGTCCTGCTTTCCTTAGTGCTATTATTATTCCCATTGAGAGATGGGGAAGGCAATTTAAATAAAGTAATTGGCAGAGGCAGAGCCCAGGGGGGATGGCTTCAAAGCTGCACTTATACTCACTATGCTACACTGTGTTCTGTCTTCTGTGAGAGGCGACAGGTAACAACACATGATGCTGACCCTCCAGATGCTTTCCTGCCAGCAAGTAGAGATCTAGACCACCTGAGAGGTGCTGGGCTGGCAGCCTGTTCAGGTTAAGGTGGGGCCTTTCAGAGGGCTGAGGGGGTGGTGGCTCCCTGGGGGCATATCGTAGGTAGTGGGGAGCTATGGCTGAGACTTGGAGAAGAAGCAGGTGGTGAAAATTGAGAGAAGAACACATTTCAGCTTGTTTTTTATCTGTGGGGTTCATACCACCATGCTACCTACACTGAAGGAGATCAGTGGCTGGAAACCTCTAAGTGTCCTTGATTTTTAGCCCTGTGAGACTAATTTTGGACTTCTGACAGCTAGAACTGTCAGATAATAAATTTGTGTTGCTGTAAGACATTAAGTTTGTGGAAATTTGTTACAGCGGCGATAGCAAACTAATACAACATGCATTTACTTGCTCTGCCTTTATTCCTGGGCTATGAAAAACAAGTAGGTGTCTATGGTAAGTCAGTCAAGAGTTTTTATGTGAACCTATTAAAAAAGAAGAGAAAACAGGAGAAAAATTCTTTATCCTTTGTACATTTAAGTCAGTTTTCTTTTATAGACATGTATGTCTTCACTACCATTTCACTTTAAGTTGTTCTATAATAGGTTTAAAGTCAGTTTCACTTATGTTGTTTGTGATAAATGGAGTAGGAATCCCATAAAGGTCTATCATCTCAAACTATAGACATTCCAGAATCTGTGTATGAGCAAATGTACCCAAATGAAATGATTCATTTGTCCATGTAACATTTTCTATGTCTCCCTTTTTCTTGATTAAAACTGCATGCCATTATGTGTTTAGATTACCAACAACACAGACCCCATGTTTGGTGGACATGGTTTTAATTTGCATTTATTATCATTTTTTTTTTTAACTATCAGATTTTAATCTTACACAAGAGTTTTCTTTTTTTAAAATTTTAAATTTATTTTTATTGTTAGACTTATTTAGACTGGGTTTCATCTTTATTAACTTGAAGCATACTTTATCTTATCCAAGTTATACGCCTATTAATGTTCTATACCTCTCCCCACTCCCATTCCACAAAAATCCTAATTTTGTGTGGATACTTTTTATCATTGTCTAAACATCTTACATTCTACAATCTATGATTTGAATTACTTTGAGTTTTATGATTATTTAAAAATTTTTTCAAGTCCTTTTAAATCAAAAGTCAGTTCTGAAATTTAGATTTGGTCACAAAACTGATTCAAGATATGTGTACAAGTCTTAAATCTACTCACCAGGGTGTCACGTGTTGCCATGTTAACTGTCAATAAAGATCTGTGATGTGTGCAGATTCCTAGAACACTGATACTCTTTTACTTTTTAATTATTTCTTCTACCCCCTCACCTTTGGTTAATTTTGTTCTGTGAATTTGTAGGTCTTCTTGTCCTAATATCTGGACTTTAAGTAGTTGCTATTAAACCTCTAAAATCAATCAGCCTCTGGCTGTGCTGTCATTAAAAGTTAACTGCCTTCCCACTAATCCATTACTGTGACGATTAATTGGGAAAACTATTCAAACCAAGGCTGTAAGTCGGGGCATATAAGCCAGTGTTTGACTCCAAGTGAAAGCTTATCCTATTAATACCACCGAATATTAACAATTATATATGTAATTCACTCATAGAAACTTACAGCCTGTTGCAAAAATGAATTACTTGAAAATCGTCCCTGCCTTTGGCTTAACTCTAGAAAACCATACTGATAAATATTTACTTATTTTAAGTTGCAGGAATATATTATTTTTTAGATTTAAGCCACTCATTGACAAAGTTAGAAGCTCGTGGCTCTTATTTAATATATCTAAAGCTAGTATCCTCAAGTAAATGTTAATTTTCATGTCAAGCTCAAATTAATACTTAAGGTAAAAAATTTGACAGTGGTCTATACTCAGTGGTATTTAATTGAGCTGAAATGTTATTTTACATAATGATAGATATAATCTGGAAAAGCCCATATTTTGTCACCTACTATTATGAAAAATTATACTTTATTTAAGCCCAGTTGTATCATCATTGCTCCTTAAACTTTATTCTTTTTCTTTTTTTTCTCACCAAAATGTCACTGTGCAGCAGCTGCCTCCACACACTGTCAGTTGGCATGGCTACATAGGGGGAAAGGGGTCAGATGGGACACCATAACCATTTCTTTAATCTTTAAAAAGCCTCATGAAATAGTACAAAAGGCATAAAGACTTTTGTGAAAGGACCAAAACTCTCCATTGGATAGAAAGTAATCTGCATGTCTATTTTAGTGATTTCCAAACTAGCGAAGTTCTGGTTAAACTATACCCCAGACAACGTAAGTCAAAATGACCTGGAATTGGGCACAGTCATGGTCAAGTTTTAAATCTCCCCCATGTGATTCCACTGTGTAGCTAGGATGAATTATTGAAGGTGCACATTCCACAGAGGTGACAACCTTTGTATCAGAAGGATGATGCTACTTTTCAAACATACTTGGGTCTTCTGTAGGTACTTAAGATGAACTTCTATGGCTTTTTTTGTTTGATATGCTGAGTGAATGCCTGGGGTGGCTACAACTGTGAGGATGAGCCTACAGACTTGGGAAGGGTTTATTAGCATAGAAATAAATGAAAACAGCCCAAATGAGAACAAGCAAAAGCTATTTTTTTCAGAGTTCACTATAGCAAGGGAGTCAGCCTCCATCAGTTGTGTTTGGAAGAGATGCAAAGGCAGGCAGGGGCAAGGGAAAACTTCATAGTGAGAAAAAAGGGCAGGCTTTGCATGTGCCCTGACTGGATGGAGGCTACGGACAGAGGCAAGCTGCGGGCAAGCTAACTAGAAATAGGGCATCCTATGTGATTGGTTAGGTATGCAAATTTGGATTCCCCTGACTTTTAAATCACTACTAGTTGAAAGCAGGGGACTGAATTGGGGAAGCTCTAAGTTATTAACTACACCAGGCTGTTTTGAGCCAATTGCTGTAGGCTTTATTGTCTGGCTTCCTAGGCTGGCTACCAGGTAGTATGTTGGCTTCTTGGGCTGGTTGCTGCAGGTTGTGGGCTGGAGTTACATATTTTTGTAAGTAGTCTGGCCATTGCCCACTTGTATATTCAGTGTCTCACTTGGCAGGAGTTAGAGGTGCATCAGGGACTGGATCTTGTGTCATGCCAGGGCAGAGTGATAGGACTGCTGGAATCTTGAAACTAGGCCTGAATAATTTGTAGAAATACCTCAGACTGGGTTTCTAGTTAGAGAACAATGTGGTTGCCTAACTTTTGGATGAAATCTGACCTTGTACACAATATTTTTGATATTTGTTAGCGTAATTCCACACTTGCTTAAATTAGTTGATTTCCAATTTCAACTGGATGACAATTTTCAATAATATAGATTGGAATAAAACATTTTGTTCAAGGAAATAGATTTCTTGAAGGGAAGGGCATTCTTTAATCTTGAATCTGTCAATGGAATATTTGGACTAGGTCTAAATAAGCTTTATTTATTTGTTCTGAATAGACTGAGATAGTAACATTTCCAAAGCTCCCCGTCAGTGGTCTCCCTCTTGCCTCTAGTGTATGGATTTTTAAAGATTTTAAGCATGTTTGCTATCTATCCCATCTCATCCTATCCCATCTGTCCTGTCCTATCCTGTCCTGTCCTATCCTACCCTACTCTGTCCTATCCTATCCTATCCTATCCTATCCTTCTCCAGTGAATATTCCTGTGGGAAACATGATTCATTTGCAGGTACGTAATTGATTTTTGGCAGGTCTTCCAAATAAAAGAGAAGATTTTTACTCTTTGGCAATTAGGCTGAATGCAAGTGAAAATCAGCCCTATTTTTTTTCTTCTGTTAAGTATATTTTAGATGACTAATACTTGTTTAAACAATATACTATCTCAGAATAGGAGCTCTGTGGTCTTGGGTAAATTATTTAACTATTGTGTTCCTTTCTCTTCGACTGTCCAATGGAGTTAATGGTGTCAAGTAGTATAAGATATTTGTCAGAATCCAATGAGTTAATACATGTAAAGCACTGAGAACATAAGCATCCAATAATATAGACCTATTATCTTAGCGCAGGTAGTATTACACAGAGATTAGGAAAATTGAATTACTTTTATTAAAAACTGAACAGCTTTTACTTACTTGAGAATTATGCATTAAAGCCCTTTGTAAAATAAAATTAAATTACTTTGATCTAGCTATATTAAAATACTTTCAATATAGCTTGCATCTTTATTTGTAAAAGGCTATTGAAATTTTTCACATACACAATTTGCCAGAGATCTAATTTATCATTGTCTTCTTAATGACAATGGTTTTTCTCTTACATCAAGGGTGAATGGTGAGTTTTCTAAGATATTTACCTACAAGCTACAGATATGTGTGTCTTTATGGGTGTGTGTGAAAATGTCCCAGCACAAATTAGGTAATTTTTTCCCTTAGTATGAATATTCTAATGTAATTCATTGAAACTCTCCACATATAATCAGTGTATAGATTTTTTTAAATGAAGAAGACTAAAAACTATAGTTTCACATTTCCAACTGCATATCAAGGTTAATGCGGAAATTCTAATATTACTAGGAAAAAGGTTGAATAAAAAATAATACAATTTTGGAAAAACAGAGTAGTAAGAGTGATATTCATTTCTTTCTCTAAATAGAAAAACAAACAAACAAAAAATCAATTAACCAAATATGCCCTGATACCATTTTGAATTGTACAAGCCTTCCCTACCTCCCCCTCGTGATGACTGTATTTTTAAATTTTACTGGTGACTGAAGACTTAATGCCCTCCTCTGCTCTTTTTACCTAGAATGGGCCTTTTGTTTTCCTGGTCAAAGATGCTTCTTTATTAAGGGTTATGAAGCTGTATCTGGTCCCCACCTGGTTCTGCTGTGAGTTGGGGCAGTGCAGCTCACTACTCATTCATAGGGACTGGAGCTGGGTGAAGGGTGGGGCTGAGAGTGGAAGCTGAGTCCCAGCATGCAATGAGGCAGCCCAAAGCCCGGAAGGAAGCCGTTCTAGCACTCCTCCTTTCCCTTCAAGGAGAAGCGGGGTTGAGGCTAGAGCTCTCTTGCTGGGAGGTAGACCATCCGGTCCTTCTCATGTGCAGGTGGTGAGGATACAATAAGCATTAAAATAATGTTATGTAATAATTATGGCATATAATAGAAAATATAATAATTACTATATTATGTACCTATACAATAGAATGTATATACACATGTAAATACGTGCGTGTTAATGTATATATCATGTAAATATAAACATTTATTTACAAATATAAATTCATATATTTATGTTACAATTATATTATGTCTACAATTACATAATGTATAATATATACAGTTATAGAATGTATGTGTATATTTGACATACGAAGGCTGTCCAGAAAATATCCAGCCATAATGCTGCTATTTTTCTTGTTACATGGCTGGGTATTTTCTGGACAGCCCTTGTATGCATGTAAAATACATTCATATATGTACATAATCATATGTATTATGATTAGTAATGAATTTATATGTATATTCCTATAATATGTATACATACTAAATATGTTAATACATATTTATACAAGGATACCATACAATAAGTGTATGCCATCACACTTATGATTTGATGACCAACTTAGCATTTGTACAGTGTCAGCTTATACACATATTATATATGTACATGTATACATTATAATGTACACATATGTATATTATAACATGTATATAATATACATGTATATAAATGTATGTATATGTGTCTAATTATAATATGTTTACAAATATTGTACATATACCAATATATGAGGGCTGTCTGGAAAAAACACCCAGCCATAAATGCTCTACTTTTCATATCACATGGCTGGATACTTTCTGGACAGCCTTTGTATGTATAAATATAATACATATAACTATTATATATGCAAAATTTGGATATATATTATAAGTGTCCCTGGTGAAGGGATCAGGATGTATGATGATTTGATATGGTACTTAATTTAAAAAGATCCAATTATGTTTTGAATGGAAATAGTATACTATGTCAGATTTGAAAGCTCCTTATTTTAATGGCTATACACTTATACACTCTGAAAATCTGTAAATTAGAGCTGATAATCATCGAAATTTGAGAGGAAGCTGAGAGTTCAAGTAGAGAGATGAGTTCAGAAGACTAGTTCACTGGGTTGTTTTTGCCAGAATCTAGAATAGGCTTTGTCAACTGCTGCACTGTTGACATTTGGGACCAGATAGTTCTTTGTTGAGGAGGACTGCCGTGTGCACTGTGGGATGTTTAACAGCATGCTTGGCCTCCACCCACTAGATTCCAATAGTATCCCCAAGTTGCGATGACCAAAGTGTCTCTAAATATTTCTTAATGTCCTCTGGGGGGCAAAATCATCCCCAGTTGTGGTTCTCAGCTTTGCAAAACCAAAATCTGCATTTTACTGCCTTTACTGATGTAGCCAGAGAAAACTGGTTTTCTGGAATTTAGTTCACAGAAGACTGATACTTAATTCAGAATTTCATTTCATTGATGTCTAGAGGGTAGTACTCCTTTTACTTATGCCAGACTCATTATTGCTGTCTGAGACCCCAATCCCTGGTGTCAAGACTATTGAAGATCAAATTGGTAATAAACAACTAGCCTGGCAAACCTGGAATTGGAGTACAGAACTTCTTGAAAGATATTTTATTCATGTCATTATGGTGTCTGATGAAATTCCTATACTCCAAATCTAAAATAATCACTGTGGTCATGGTGTTCTTATATACTGGATTCTACACCCCAACACATTTTGTAAATATTATGGTCCCACCACAATGAGATGAGGAATCTGACTAAACTCTGTGTTACAATTACTTCATCTGTAAAGTACCTCAAAGGGATTGATAAGGATACTAGGTGTGAAATGGTATAAGTTTCTTAGCACAGAACATTGACTGAATGGGTGGGTGCTAGTTATTATTTAAGTTTTATATAAGCACAACTTTAGAATATTGTATTGCTAAATAAACATACAACAGATTGTGGGGAAGTATGTATGCTCATGGTAAAAAATATTAATGCCATGTAACACCACTCAGGTCAACAACTAGAATTGTATCACACCAGGAGCCCCTATCTGGACCCCATCCATTTCTCATATCCCATGTCCCTCCCCGACAAATGGAATAAGCACTCTTCTCTTATTTTAATCCCCTTCTTTTAAAGCTAAAATAGAACAATATTGATTCTTAAGTTTATAGTAGCAAAAACAAGTGAATAATGAATACATGCCCTCTAGAGCGATTACACTAGAGGCATTTTACATCCAAAACATTGATTTGAATCTGTATTATTGATTGTGAATTTCAGTTAAATACTCTTTTTTGTCACATATCTACATACTGATAATGATTCAAAAATGACTACTTCTGGTAACACACAGACACAGACACACGCTCACGCCCCCCCATATTGATAATGCACTCATTTGTACATCCAAACACACACACATTGTGATTTCCACAGTGTACTAAATAAAGCATTTTGGTTGTTGCTTATGATTGGGCATAATCAGATTTTTCTCAATACTCCATTACTGCTTGTCTTTTAATTTCTACACTCCTTAATACTTGAATTACAATTAGATTGACAGTGTCAGTACTTAAGCCAATCAATAGACATTCAGTAACTGTGGGCCAGTTATCAAGCCTGCCTTAAGAGTTAGCTAAAAATTTAAGCTGTGAAAGAAGAAAAGGTGGACTTGAAATAAAAATGAGACAATCTTAAAAAAATGCTACGTTAGGCAAATTCTTGTGAAAGGCATTCAAATGTTAAGTTGGTAAATTTTTACTTATCACTTATATTCTAGACAGTTTTAAAGAAAAACATTTTAAAATAGCAGGACTGTAAAAAAAATTGTAGTTTTGATATTTAAGCAGTAAAACAGTGACTGTTAAAAGAACTGTGTTCAAACAGAATAAGCTTTATAAAATTTCAGAGTTATCGAGATAATTAAGTTGTTTATTAATTTAAAATTGTTTATTATTATTAATGAAATTGTTTATTGTTAATTTAAATAACCCTGCATTATTTTTAATTACCAATAAGTGTTCAATCCTAAGTATGAGAGAAATAGTTTTCTGATTAGAGCTAAATGGCAACAACTTAATAATTGTATAAAGTAAAAGACAAATACTTAAAAGATTACATAGGATGAAGAATTAGTTGAATAAAATAAGCATGTATGGATATAATGGTTAACATGAGACAGGTATATACTTTCATATATATTCTTACATATATTGATATACATATATTGATTTCCTCCAGATGTATGCTTTTCATTTCTTTGTTTTTTAATAGCTTTTATAAATTACATGTTCTCAAACAACATATTACTTAGCTTTGCTTGTTTTTAAGATTCTCAAAATTATGAAACTTACATTATTGTATGTCTTCTATAACTTGATTTTTTTTTTCACTAAAATTTTTGTTTCTAAAACCTTTTTTTTTATTTTTGGTGTATTTTAGTTTAATTACATTTTGCTATTGTATGTTATGCCATTGTGAAAAGATTATTGATCTGTTCTTTGGATATTTGGATTGTTAATGATTTTTTGCTGTTATGAGCAATATTGCTAGAAATTGCACATATTTCCTGGTGCACAAATTCAAGAGTTTATCTAGATCAGTGCTTCTCAACTTTTTTCTTTTCATGGAACACAGAAATTACTAATATTTGTATCACTTCCTTGGGTAAGAAATCAGAGTACCTCAAGATCAGTGGTTCATTATAGGGACACTCTCTGCAGGAGGACATATCAATGGAATGGATAGAATACAGGAAATAGAAAGTTCAGACATACAAATTGTTTTTTAAAAGTAGTTGCTCAAATTTATACTCCCAGTAGTAGTGTGTTTGAGCTTCTCTTGGTCCGCATTCTCTGGATGATCTGCATGATCTGGTGGTGTTAAAATTCTGAAATCTTGCTAATCGCTGTCTATAAAATAGTGTCCTATAGTAGAGTTGATGTACACTTCTTTTTACTGATGAGTTTGAGCATCAATTTATATTGGTTCTGTTCTATGAACTCTGATCTTGGCTTGTACCATTTTTTTCAAATGTGCTTTCTAACTGATCTAAAGGCAGTTTTTGCTTTTCTTTATTTTGTTTTCCTTAATTTGTAATACAAATTGTATACTGTTTTGCAAGTATTTTCTACATGTTGATATGTTCTCTTCACTTTATGTAACTTTTGGCCCCCAAAAGTTCTCAATTTTAATTGAAAAACCACATGCAAAAGAATGAATCTAAACTGCAAACTGTCACCATACACCAAAAGAACTCAAAATGGATTAAAGCCCTCCATATAAGACCCAAAACAATAACCTGTATACACACAAGCATGGGTACTGAACTTACAGACCTAGGGTTCAGAGAGGACTTTATGAACCTGACTTCAAAGGCAAGGGTAATAAATGTTGATGTAGGTTTACTTATAAATTAGGTATACTGATTAGGTATTTTTGTTTCTTGTTTAATAAAACTTTTCTACCTCAAGATAGTATATCATTTTATCATTTCTATGAGGTTTGCCTTCTCCACTTTCGTATTCTCTTGTCTTTAATTTTTCTTTTCTTTTCTTGTTGAACTCAATACACCTACAGAAGACTACTGCATATTGTTAGAGATTCTATTTTTCTTATTTTGTTTTGTTTGTTTCTTTTACCTGTTGAAGGCAAGAAAGCTGTCAGCACTGAACTAATCTGAATGTGGATTTCTTCCTCTTGGCAGATGATTGTGATGAGCCTCTGGTGTCTGCCTTGTCTCGGGCATCATTCAGCAGTTCATCTGAGCTCTCTAGCAGCCATGGTCCTGGATTTGCAAGGCTAAATCGAAGAGATGGTAAGCCTTCTTTCTCCCCTTGGTTCGTGATGAATCTCATTAATTTTCCATTCTCTGTTAATAAAATCATTATAAGTGATATATTGTAAAAGAAAGTAACTATCTCAATAAGCTGATGGTGGAAACTCATGGGATGTTCATGGCATGTAAGATTGATTCTGGAATGTCAAAGGGATGCATCCCATTTTAAAAATGTATTATCATTTCAGCGCAAAGAATTGAATTTCTTCAATCTGGTGAGCTTTTTAATATAAAACAAACTTTTCTACAAAAATACAGCTGGTCCCTAACTTATAATGATTTGACTTACGAGGTCGGACAATTAATTTCGTGAACTCATCCTAGAAAAAGTGCTGCATACCTCATTGCTAGATATCACTATGGTCACCTTCGAAGTACTCCCCTTGGAGCACCTAGTCTGCCCTTCAGAGCAGTTTTTGAACTCTTTTTCTGGAATGGCCATCAGAGCTGGCATCATCCTCAAAATCTGACAATTAAGTTCGCAAACTTGCTACCATATGCTTACCTTGGCAGCACTGTACAAACAACTCGATAAGGTGTCATAACCTTGCTGAGGTACAATGACAGCTCTGATGGCCATTCCAGAAGAAGAGTTCCAAAATTGCTTGGAACTAGGAGCTGGCTTCGGTGCATAGCTTCTCAAGGGGAGTACTTCAAAGGTGACCACAGTGATACTCAGCAATGAGGTATGTAGCACTTTTTCTAAGATAAGTTCGTGCAATTTATTGTCTGACCTTGTATGATTTTTCAGTGTTGTGATGGTGCAAAAGCAATACGCATTGACCTTTTCCCAGTCTAGTAATACATGGTATGATCCTCTTTCGTCATGCTGCTGTCCTCAGTCGGGCCGCGATCACAAGGTTAGACAACCAACACTCTACAGTCTACTGTGTTGTCAGTGTTTTTGAATATTGTGTTCTGAGCATGTTTAAGGTAGGCTAGGCTAAGCTGTGATATTCAGTAGTTTAGGTATATTAAATGCACTTTTGACTTACGATATTTTCAACTTAGGTGAGTTTATCAGGAGGTAACCCCACTGTAAGTCAAGGAACCTGTATACAATCATAAAAATTTAATTGGCCCTCTGTATCAGGATAAGCAAGGAAGTTTGCAAGAAGAAATAATTTTTAAAGTTTCTAGTTATTTAAAAATAATAAGTTCTCGGTGTGTTTAATTCTTAATGTGGATGACATGAGGAATAGGAACGATCAGTTTTCATGCTCCTTTCAGAATACTCAGGTCATATTGTTGACTTTTAGGTGTGTTTGATGGCTTGAATATGTTTAAAGGAAAGTGCAGATAATTAAATGGCAACTTGCTATAGAAATAAGGGAGAATTTCAAAACTGTGCAGTTAGGGACAGAATGTCATTGTGGTCTCTTTTCATAATATGTTAAGGCAGAAACCATCTGTGCATATACTCTACAAAAAGAAGCTTGCCAATACTAACACAGAAAACACTTTTAACAACCATAAAACAATAGACACCGACATCATATATTATTAACACTGTGATTAGCTCATTATTTTATCCCCTTCTCGCAGACCATATGTCAGCCACTTCTAATTTTACTCCTTGGTGTTATCCACAGTGCTGTTGTTTAATATTTGAGTACATTGCATGTTGGACATAACAAATAGATCATGTGTGCATGTGTTATATGTCTCTGTTTTGCCATCTGGTGCACTTTATAAATATCTAACAGTTTAGCATGATTTAAAGGTTGTTTGAAAAATTTTATCTCGTATTATTTGAGACAATTACTTTTGTGTGCTTTTTTTTATTGTGTATAATTGACATAACTTATGTGTGTTTCTGACTGTGAGAGTATCAATGGAGAGTAATCACTGGGGAACTTGGGGGGCCTTGAATATATTTATGTCAATAATGCTTGTCTGTCACATTTATTTGCCTTATAGTGAGAGTTATTGGTCACAGTGGACTGTTTCTCTCTATTTTCAATTCTGAAAACCTTAATGACTACAGGCAAGTGGGCTCTCCTTACCCCTCTGAAGGCCAGTCCAGATCCGGTACCCATGGTTCTCCCAGTAGGAATCCTGCCATCGTAACACTGAATCTTAGAATGAGGTCCGTCTTGTCCTTTTTAAAGTAAAGCAGGGTTTAACATTTGTCACCACTCCATTTGGGTAATAAAAACTTGCATAGGATTTGGTCCTAGGAAAGAGGTACAAATTAATTTAACTTTATCTTTATTTTATTTGTTGAGGTTCAGAAAAATCACAAAAATATATTTGCTATTAATTGGATCAAATAATATTTTTCATTAATTTATATACTCATCAGAAATCAGTGGGACTCATTTTCATTCTTAATTCATTTCTATGGCTCTTGGTGAAATACAGAATCAAACTTCATGAATCTCATTTGCATGTTAATGAAACAGGGAAACAAAACAGGATCATTTTAATTATCTTTTGCTGGTTGTCAACCTACTTGATTACATTTTCTTTTTTATTTAGTTTTTCTTTTTCCCTTATTAATTACATGAAGTGCTCACAAAGGAATGTCAGATTTTGAGTGCTTTATTAAAGGCTATATGTTATTTCTAGTATGGCAACATTCCATGTGGTATTTAGATCAGGCTATGGAAGGGTATTTGGCTAAGTCAGCATGTCATGTATAAATAAACTAAATCAGCAAAAAAA
Organism: Lyroderma lyra; assembly: GCA_004026885.1. NCBI lineage: Eukaryota > Metazoa > Chordata > Mammalia > Chiroptera > Megadermatidae > Lyroderma > Lyroderma lyra. Next base: position 163,333 of record PVJL010001269.1, on the reverse strand, counting down.
TGGTCTTCATATCCTAGAAACACAGGTAGGTGACCTCTTTCCTGTGGAATCTGAAAAACTTAGAGCCAAAGATTGACAGGCAAGAAATGAGGAATCAAGTTAAACAACCCACTGTTTTCTGCCTGTGAAAATGACTAGGCCTCCATTACAGGGGAAGGAAATCAGGAAAAGACTACTATTAAACTTGGTGATTTCATTTCTACAAGGGAAGAAGAAAAATTAACCTTTTTGTGAGCTATATGAATTTAATTTTGTCACTTGAGTGCCACTGCGGGTTGACTTTTGTTCCCCAAAGGATACATTCAAATCTTAACCCTGATGCCTATGAATGTGACCTTTGGACACAGGGTCTGGGCATATGTGATCAAGTTAAGGTAAGGTCAGATCGGATTGGAGTGGAATATTTCCTATGTTGCTAAAAAGTTGAGTTTTCCCATTATCTATTTTTTAAATCACAGCTAAGCCCTTCTACTCTCAGTGCTTATAAAGCAATGCTTTCCCCAGGTCTGTAGGATCTGCTGTTAAGATCAAGCATCTATCTGTGGAGAAATGAGCATATTTGGTTAATTGACAGCGAGAACTCTCATTCTTGGATGTACTTCTAATGAGAATAATTATAATATTCTATGCAGAATTACTTGGCGATTCTTACTGCCCTAAATCATTGTGCTTGTTGTGTGCTTTGCATACAATTATTATGCTTAAATTAAATTCCCAAACATAAATTCCCATGATATGCATGATGCATGTCAGTACTTAAGAGGACAGATGAGGTGACTGTTTCCTGCTGTTGAACATATTGCACGAAATCTTTATTAATACATTTAGAAAATAACAACATTAATATACTTAATAACCAATACTTTATGATGAAAAAAATAAGAGGTGGATTTTGTATAGGACTAAAAATACTCAAGTCTAAGGAAAGGAGCGCCTTATTGGCACGGTGAGTGCAGGTCTAAAACGTGCCTGAGAGGTCCCCAGAGGTGGGGCAGACAAGCTTTGCTGCCTCAGGCATGGCAGTATTTGCTGCATTGCTGCTGGCTTATTCTTGAAGAGTGTGTTAGGGAACAAGTGATACCAGCAGTTTATTTGCTTCTATTTGACTGCTTCCTCATTGCACCCAGGCTCTGACATGCTGAGTAAGCCCTTGGCACCTCAGTAATTACTTGAATTGCAAGGGTCTTGCACCTCCAGGTTGGTTCAGGCTATGGTACTTTACTTCTTATTAGCTCTGCCAGATTCTCCTGTCTTGTGGCCTAATTTATCTCTGGGGTTAGGAGATGTACAGTTCTTAAAATTGAGATGAGAACTCTTAAACCCAACTAAATCCCTGAGAGTCACCTCTATGGTCACAGAACATAACACTTTCCCAACATGCTTGAACCTCAACTAACCTGCGCTGCTTCTCCTCCGGTGGATCATAAAATTTTAGGTGAAGAGCAGACATTTCAGTGTTAGACATATCTGGGGTCAGTTCCATTCCTGGGTTTAAACCATTGCTACCTCTCACTCACCTAAGGACTGGGAAAATATTGAACCTTTCTGCTTTAATTCCCTAATTTTCTATTGGAAGAATAAAGATAGTACTGATCTTATTGAAAATGATCAATGCTGTGGTGTGGTCTCAAGAATTCTAAAAGCACAGTCCCAAGAGAAGGTTAAACAGTTTCAAAATGTGTCCTGACAATTAACCCCTTTCAGCAATCCTCAAATATACACATTAATTTATATAACAGTAATTTCATGGAATTCAGGCTTCCTCATAACTCTGGTAGGAATAGTTGATTTATTCCTCATTGAATACCAAGTAAAATAGGGTCAGAGATTTATAGTTATATTTTATATGTTCATTATTAGCTTGACATAAAGATGAATTGTTTTCGTATATCCTTAGTAAAAATCTGTGAACTAGGATGATCTGATGGTTTTATTTAAAATAGTTTTACCTTTTTTATTAATTGTAAATTGATTAGTAAAGTGAAAAAAAACACTAGCGTTCTGGTAAGAGTGTGGAAAATGAAGTTGCAGATCAGTTTTATGGCCAGGGTTGTGTCACTTGTGCTTATAGATTATACTTTGTGTATGGGCCTTGAGAAGGCGAAATAAAAACGAGTGATTTACATCTATTTCTTGATATGCTTACATCCTCTAGTCATTAAAGAGGAGAGTTTGCTGTCACTTCTGGGATTAATATAGAACCATTTCTACGTTCTATCGATTCATTGGATTTAACACCTGAGAGGATTGTCCACCTGACCATTCGGTTCTCTCTCCACCTGACCATTCATTGGGTGTTGCTCCCCATTCTGGGTCTCCATCCTTAATGATGCATCCCACCAGTGTCTTGGGACTCCCCCTGTCTGACCCTTCATCGTCCTTGTTTGCCCTGTAGCATACTTCCTTTAGCTCTGAATGAGTCTGGTAGTATGAGTAAATGTGCCAAGTAGCCAATTCTAATTTCTAGTGATAAAAATGCTGGTTTTGAAATCATGAAAACAAAATTATAATACTAAATGATGTTTGGCCTTGGAGAAATGACATTTTCTTTCTTTTTTTCCTTTCCTGTGAAAGTATGAGGTTGCATTTGAGGATTTCTAAACTCTGTGACAATGCATTCTTTTTATTTGTAATATTCTGTAGGCAATGTATTTTTTTTTTTTTTTTTTTTTTTTTTTTTTTTTTTTTTTTTTTTTTTTTTTTTTTTT